>JAINUG010001349.1:0-24401 GCA_029706075.1 Aldrovandia affinis | reverse complement strand
TTTTAGTACTGAAACGGGCTGGAGCTTTTATACATTTTACATCTCGAATATTTTATTTATTTATTTATACAGCACCTTTCCAACAATACAGCACAAAGTGCTTCACAAAAAAGGAATTCAAGTAAGACAAATAAATAAATAAATAGACAGGGCATAAAACAAAGGAGAATATAAAATATTAAAAACTCATTAAAATACAAAACAAAGGTTAAATGCTGTTTAAAAGGGTTTTAAAAGGGTTTTAAAAGAGGACACTGAAACAGCTGTTCTAATATCTACTGGAAGGCTGTTCCAGAGTCGAGGAGCTTTGATAGAGAAAGCTCTCGGTCACCTTTAGTCTTCAGCCCAGACTCCGGAACAGCCAGCAGTGCCTTATCAGATGATCCGAGTGGCCGTCTGCTATGGTAAGGGGACAATAGCTCAGTGATATATTCTGGAGCCAAACCATACCTTGCTTTGTAAGTAATTAATACCATTTTTAAATAAATTCTAAACTCAACTGGGAGCCAGTGCAAAGAAGCCAAGATTGGGGTAAAGTGAGATCTCCTATCTGTCCTGGTTAGCAGCCTAGCCGCTGAGTTTTGCACTAATTGGAGCCGGGCCAGAGTTTGACGGCTCAAACATGTATATAGGCAATTACAATAATCTAACCGAGAGGAAAGCAGGTATAATTTTCTCGGTATCTTTAAACGACAAGAATGACCTGGTTTTAGAAATAGTTCTTAGCTGGTGACAGCATGACTGAACTAACGTTTTTGCATGTTGGTTAAAATTGAGATGGTGATCAAAAGTCACACCAAGGTTTCTCGAAGTAGGCTTTACATTAGAAACAAGAGAGCCAAGATTCAACTGGATTTGATCGGAATACAAGCAACAGGGCAACGATCACTGATATCAAGCGGGAAAACTCCGCTGGGACGATACTTATGCGGCATGTTTGTTAAAATAACATCAATTAAAGTAGACTGTGGGTTTTTTTATTAAGTCGTGTGGGCTCAGAAATTAATTGCGTCAGATTTAGATAATCGCAAATCACCTTGAAATCATCAGAAACTCGTGATAACCAATCCAGATTGAAAGCACCCAGCATGTTGAAATGTAGATAATACACTAGAGAGATCGGCTATAGGACAGGGGAGAGCATTAGGGGGTCGATACACAACCACAACCGTGACATTAGCACAACCCACCCGAGCATTCAGTGCTAAGCAATCAAACTGGTCTGGGACAGATGTGCAGATTAACACAGACACAGTACAAATACATTCCACACAAACAGATTTAGCCATGATTAATTGATTATAAAAATATCCGGATCGGTTTGTAGAGTCCAAGTTCTGATGAAATCCATTTTCCGAAGTAAACTTCTCACACTGAAGCAAAGCAGTCCCAACCCAAGTCTGCGCGATCTGATCTGATTGATCCCAAGCTCGCGACACAGACCACATGCAGCGATGAGTCTAAACGATTTATGGAGCTCACTTTTAAAAGCTGACAGGATGAGTGTTTTAACGCCATCCCGAGCGTGTGCTTATGGAAAATAAATAACAGTCCGAAACACCAAAGCAACCGCGCAATAAATCCAAGAGACCGCATGACAGCCCGTGGTATAAATCCAAGAGAACCAAGTGCTTTCCTCAGACCACGCCATCTGCCCCGCTGTGCCACAGCCATACCTACGTTACACAGACCCACGAACAACAACTTGGTCCACTAACTAGAGGGAGTGGAGGCTCACTCGCTGTTTGTAGTAGAGAGAGGACCCGCGTCGGGCAGGTAGACTTTACAGCGATTTGTTCAATCAGCAATCCAAGCACAGCCATAAACACGTTATCCAGACCTAGGCTGCCCTGCAAGACCCTGTGCGTTACCCGAGAGGAGCGGAGACGCACTCACCATCAGCGGCGAATAGGGTCCGGGACACACGGAGAGGGCTCCGGCAGGCAGGTGCACAGAAGGTCGCTGGTTCGTGAGAGAAATCCAAAGGTTCGCAGGAGACAGGATAAGCCGATGATCAGGAGATCGAGGGGAAGTGTTAGTAGCGCCGTGGTCTCCGGAGTATGAAGGGTTGGTAGGGCAGGGCAGCAGCAATGAAAGAGTCCCAGCTCATTTCCAGTAAGGGAATATCGCAGAGTTAAGACCAGTTACCCAAAAGTTAAAAAAACTAATCACGAATAGTTTAAGACAGGCAAACGCAACGGATCCAAACAAACACCGGCGAACAAAGGAACACCGGGGAGAAGCGGCTACCGGGTGCGCGCGGCTTCTCTCAACCGGACATCAGCGAGTAAACCGAACAAGCGCCAGCGACACGGGACATTGGAGCTGACATACGCAATAGACACTTATCACTATAATAACTATTAATGAGTCATTTATGGTGCCATTTTTACAACTTTGTCAAACTTTCTTATCGTAGTAAGGTATGTCACATAAGATAAGTCGCTTTGAAATCGCTACCTTGTCATGTCTGTTGATATAACTTTGTATTTAAGTTGACATGTCTGTACGCGATGCATCTAAGCGCATACAGTAAGAGCTAGAGCTGTTGATCTGATACATCGTTATCGGCCATTTTGCATTTACAACTGCAAATAACTGTTTCAAACACACAGTGCACGCCTCTGACACGGTATCCATCATAACGGTTCTGTCTTTAGCCTCATCGCTGTAGAGGAGGGGAGAGAAACGTGATTCAGCACAATCGCGTGTGAGAAAGATTAAAAACGCAGGAGCGCCTCACCGCGCGGTTCGTGCCAACACACACACACACATACACTCACACACACACACACACACATTTTACATTTTACATTTTAAGCATTTAGCAGACGCTCTTATCCAGAGCGACTTACAAGATGTGCATCAATACATGGTAGGAGCAATCACAGTTAGCGCACGAGATCAGTGCAGGAATACAGCAATAGACATCATTGCAGGCATCTGCGTACCATACCTGTAACACCGGGAAGGAAAAGGTATTTTACAATGTTTACAAAATGTACATTTTTTTTTTTTTTTTTTTTTTTTTTAAGAGTATAGTGTTGAACAAGTAGACAGTGGTGAAGACAATTTAGCTAGATGGACAGAGATCAGGGGTAGTGGAGTCTGAAGAGGTGGGTTTTGAGTCTCTTGCGGAAGATTGGAAGTGATTCCGCAGTCCTGACCAATTGCGGGAGGTCGTTCCACCAACGAGGACCAGGACAGAGAAGAGGCGAGACCGCGAGCGGCTGCCAGGCGCCCGGAGGGATGGGGCAGTCAGTCTGCCAGCGGAGGCGGAGCGGAGAGGTCTGGGCGGGTGTAGGGCGTGATGAGTGACTGGAGGTATGGGGAGCAGTACCTCTGGCCGCTTGAAAAGCAAGCACCAGTGACTTGAATCTGATGCGTGCTGCGATGGGGAGCCAGTGCAGAGAGGAGAGTAGAGGGGTGACGTGGGTGAACTTCGGCTGGTTGAACACCAGGCGAGCAGCAGCGTTCTGGACTGGTTGCAGTGGCTTGATGGCACAGGCCGGAAGGCCTGCCAGCAAGGAGTTGCAGTAGTCCAGACGTGAGATCACCAGGGCCTGGACCAGGAGTTGAGTGGCCTCTTGGGTGAGGAACGGTCGGATCCTCCGGATGTTGTGGAGGAGAAACGGCAGGTCAGTGATCGCTGCAATATGGCTTGAGAAGCACAGCTGGTTGTCCAGGGTTACCCCAAGACTCCTGGCAGACTGGGACGGAGACACTATGGAGCCTTCCACGGTGATTGACGCATCAATCATCGGGGAGCCCTTCGCTGGGAGGAAGAGCAGCTCTGTCTTCCCCAGGTTCAGCTTCAGGTGGTGGGTGGACATCCATGCGGAGATGTCAGCCAGGCATGCAGAGATCCGTGCCGGGACCCGGGTATCAGATGGAGGAAGGAGAGAAACAGTTGAGTGTCATCAGCATAACAGTGATAGGAAAAACCATGAGCAGAAATAACAGAACCAAGTGACTTGGTGTACAGAGAAAACAGGACAGGGCCTAGCACCGAGCCCTGCGGACACCAGTAGAGAGGGTGCGGGGAGAGGAGAGGGATCCTCTCCAGGCCACCTGGTAGGACCCGGTCAGCCAGGTAGGACTCAAACCATGTCAACACAGATCCAGAGATTCCCATCTCGACGAGAGATGAGAGCAGGATCCGGTGGTCCACGGTGTCGAATGCCGCCGACAGGTCGAGGAGAAGGAGGACGGAGCTAAGGGATCGGGACTTAGCGACGTGAAGAGCCTCTGTGACCGCAGGAGAGCAGTCTCTGTGGAGTGGCCTGCTCTGAACCCAGATTGGTTAGGATCAAGCAGGTCGTTCTGTGAGAGATGAGCAGACAGTTGATTATAGACAGCCCGCTCTAACGTTTTGGAGAGGAATGGGAGGAGAGAGACAGGTCGGTAGTTAGAGATGACAGCAGGATTCAGAGAGGGTTTTTTGAGGAGGGGGACAACCTGAGCGCATTTGAGGGAGGAGGGGACAGAGCCAGAGGACAGAGAGGAGTTAATGACATTAGAGACAAAGGGGAGGATGTCCATAGCAATGGACTGGAAGAGGGGGAAGGAATGGGATCAAGAGGGCAGGTGGTGGGACGGTGGGAGAGAACAAGTTGAAGGATGTCAGAGTCAGGGAGGGGTGAGAAGGAGGACAGAGGAGTGGGAGGTTTAGGTAGCGGGATGGGAGAGGGGAGAGGTTGGGGGAAGGAGTTGCGAATGACCTCAACCTTCTCGTGAAAGAAGGATGAGAAGTCATCGGCGGTTATAGAGGAGGGGGGGGGGGGAGGAGGGGTGAGGAGAGAGGAAAATGTAGCATAGAGTTTACGTGGGTTGGAAACAGAGGATTGTATCTTAGAAAGGAAGAATGCAGACTTAGCAGAGGAGAGGTTAGCGGAGAAGGAAGCCAGGAGTGTGTGGAAGTCAGACAGAGCTGCAGGGGATTTGGATTTTCTCCATTTCCTTTCTGCCGCACGCAGCTTCAGTCGGTTAGCCCGAATGGAATCGGTTAGCCAGGGAGCGGGGGGCGGAGACGAGGGTTTTAGCGGATAGAGGACAGAGTAAGTCAAAGGAGGAGGAGAGAGAGGAAAGTAGGGTGGATGATGCTACTTCAGCAGGTAGCTGAGAGAAGGCATCAGTAGGGGGAAGGGAAGATAGGACAGTAGCTGACAGGGCAGCGGGTGAGAGAGTGCGGAGGTTGCGACGGACAAGGACAGTGGGAGCAGGTGAAGATGGTTTAGGGACACACATACACACACACTCACACACACACTCACACATTCATTAATACACACAGACCCAAACACACACACTCACACACAGACACAGACTCAAACACACACACACTCAGTAATACACAGACTGAAACACACACACTCATTAATACACACACATACACACTTTGTCGTATTTTTCTGGAATGACGCATAAAAACAAAACAACACGAACTGATATGATTGGTGGGAATTGTTTTAATTTGGCATTGAGTTGCATCATGGTAACTTTGTGAAAGGTTCAGATTGTAAAAATATATATACATCCTCGATTAACTGTTATCACCATGATAATAAATCGTATTGTTTATTCAAATAAATGAATTGTTTTTACTTAATAAAACAATAACAAATAACAGGTTTTTATTATAGTTAAGTTACACTCATGCATTCTCATTTAAGCCAGTTACTAATCAAAACTGATAACCCCCCAAAGACCAGCGAATATGTCATTCCGCAGTTTCACAGTGTGCCAAACAGTATGAAACTTTAGCCTCATTTTTACATTTAGATTTCTTAATTGATTATTAAAAATAAGCTTGCAAGAGACGCAGTGTTGTGGTGTTTTATTTAGTTTATTTATAATCACGCAGCAGTCGGTTTCGAACTCACAAGCACGACGAAAGTATTCCACTAGATGGCGCTGCAACGCTTCCCTGAAAAAAGCTCAGTTTATCTCGTACTTCCGGAGAGGAGCGGCCGTGCTGTGTGATTGGCTCAGATTCTCTCTCCTTCTCCCTCCCTCTCTCGCACTCTCTCTCCTTCTCTCTCTCTCTCCTTCTCCCTCACTCCCTCCCTCTTTCTCGCTTTCTTCCTCTCCCTCCCTCTCTCCCTCTCTTCCCCCCTGTGTGTGTGTGTGTGTGTGTGTGTGTGTGAGTGTGTGTGTGTGTGTAGTGTGGGAGAGTGTGTATAGTGTGAGTGAGAGTGTGTGTGTGTAGTGTGTGTCTATAGTGACTGTATGTGTGTGTGTGTTTGTGAGAGAGAGTGTGTGTGTGTGTGTGTGTGTGTGTGAGTGTATGTGGGGGGAGGGGGTATTGTGATTTAATACTTTGATCTGTCGCAGTGGTCTGGGGCAGTGGTGTTGGACTCTGATTGGTTAGCAGTGGGGGAATCAGCTAAGTCCAAACTAGGAAGAATAGACGCATGAGAACAGGTAAACCATTCCAAGCGCTTTACAAAAGATTTTAAAATTTACATTTAAATCTGAATCAGCTAAAAGTCCAAACCAGGAGGAATAGGCACAGGAGAACAGATTCAAAAGAGCCGATTGTAGCTGCACCTCTGATACGGCTCGGAATTGAGTTCCAGAGACGAGGTGCAGAACAGCTAAAAGCTCTTCCCCCGACTGTTTTTAAACAACTGCGAGGCATCACCAAGAGATCAGCATTTGCTAAGCGCAGATTGCGGCTGGGAACATGAGGTTCACTCAGATCCTGCCAGTATGAAGGTCCAAGGCCATGAAGTGCTTTATAAGTAGTGAGCAGCACCTTAAATTCAGCCCTGAGTGTAACAGGGAGCCAGTGCCATGTCCTGAGGACAGGAGTGATGCGCTCTGTGCGGCGTGTGTTGGTGAGCACTCTAGCTGCTGCATTCTGCACTAGAGTCTGGTAGACCAATGAACAAGGCATCGTAATAGAAACTAGTTGAGCAAAACCACTCCAGGGCAGTATCTCCAGTTCCTGAATGGCTGTGCATTCTCTCCAATAAGGTTCTGTGATCTACAGTGTCAACAGCAGCTGAGAGATCCAGTAGAATTAAATAGATCACTGATCAGAATCAGCTGACCGTAGAAGGTCATTGCTGACCCTTATCAAAGCAGTCTCAGCGCTATATCCAGAACGGAAACCAGACCTTCCGTGTAGGTCGTCCTGAAGTTGGTTTGCCACAATTTATTTTCTTTTTATAAATTTATTTCAGTTTTTCTCCCAATTTTGTTGCCAATTAAACCCTCTATTTATTTCAATTCCCCACCCCCACGAGTCCATCGCCCGTCCTCCGGGAGCGAGACACACATTCCTGGCCGATTGTTCCCGCCTCTTCCGAGACGGGAATTCTTCCACGGACGCCTTAACCTTCTCCTCGACGGACTCGTGCCGGCTCTCCCTCCCCCCTTCCCCGGAGGCGGACAGCCAAATGCCGCCTCCGATCGGGCTGACGACCAGGGCCAGTCTGGTTGAGACGTGGGTTTCGATCCGCGTCCCTGACGGGCAGCGCACACCACTCCGAAGCGTGGTGCGTTAGACCGCTATGCCATCTGCCAGCCCGGTTTGCCACAATTTCTTCTACCACTTTTGATAGAAATTGAATGTTTGAGATGGGCCTACAGTTCCCCATTTCTTCTGGAGAGAGGCTGTGTTTTTTCACAGCCAGTTTTAAAACAGAGGGAACTCTTCAGGATTGGAGCCAAAGCAGGCAGACATTCCTTAATGAGCCAGGTGGGCCAAGGATCTAACCTGCAGGTAGAAGAGTTCATTCTCAATACTACACCACTGACCTCTGCCTCTGTGACTGGTGAAAATGCTGTGAAACTTGCACCACTAGTCCTAATTTCACTGGGCCCCACAGAAATACAGGAAGCAGAGGGCATCTGAATCCTAATCGTCTCAATTTTATCATTACAAATTTCAAGAAATTGTTTGCACTTCTCATTTTCTCATCCTGCATAGGCATTGTCGCTTTTCAAATCAAATCAAATCAAATCAAATTTATTTGTGTAACGCTTTTCACAAAACGCTTAACAGAGGGGGAACCCAGGCCTAGGCCCCCCCAAAAGCAAGCCTAAGGCAACAGTGGCAAGGAAAAACTCTCTTGATAGGGAGAAACCTTGGGAGGAACCAGACTAAAAGGGGGAACCCATCCTCTTCTGGCCGGCACAGGGTGTGTCCAAAAAAGACCATATCATGGTCAGTCCAAGGTGACTCAGGGCTGAATGACTTTGCACCTCCTGAGTTAGGTAGTCAGTGGGGGGGATAAACCACGTGAAGGGGGTCCAGATCCAGGAACTCGGGTAGGCGTCGGGGTGAGGGTTGATGGGGGCAGCTCACACTTCTCGCAGGATCTACGGCTCGGGGGTGGGTCAGATCAGGAAGGGGCAGCTCAATTTTAAAAGAGATTAAAAAAAAAATAATCTGTGAAGCTAACCGGAATTAGAATAAGATCACTAGGAGATACACCTAGCGCCATAACTAGATCTAGAGTGTGCTCATGATGTGTGCTGCTGATGAAATATATTGTGTCAGATTTAAGGTTTCCAGGAGAGCAAAACATTTATTTGATAGGCTATCAGCAGAATTATCCACATGGATGTTCAAATCTCCTAGAACCAGAAGTCTAGAGTGGGGTGACACAAGGTAGATAGTAATTCAGAGATTTAATTAAAAAAGAATGGATGATATTTTGGAGGTCGATAGATTAATGCCACAGTAATAGGTAGCGAGAATAACCAATAGGTGCTCGAACAATGTATAACCAGTGTTATGAAGTTTATGAGTCACAAGTTTGGAGTGTGACAGAGTAGCCACTCCCCCTCCACATCTGCCCCCTGGGGACTGTGTATCGCTCAAAAACTTAGGGGGGCAGGTTTCAGCAAATAGAATAACATAATTTTTGCCTAACACGGTTTCTGTTATAGAGAGCACGTTCAGGTTGGAGTCTAAAATTTAACCGGCAATGAAAAGCGACTTATTAATAATGGACCGTGCATTTAAGAAACCGATACGAACAGAGGAGGGTTTGGCATCTTGTTTTCACAGTTTGAGTTTGTTCTAACGGCCTTAAATTGGCGTGGTCAACTCCAGGGTTCTTATACTTTACAACCCGATGTCTTCTAGAAACAGATGATACTCCAGGAACCAGCTCCAAGGAAGGAAAGCACCCAGAGCCCCATGTGTGCTGCGTGACACACCATTCACCCGACAGAGCCCCATGTGTGCTGCGTGACACACCATTCACCCGACAGAGCCCCGTGTGTGCTGCGTGACACACCATTCGCCCGACAGAGCCCCATGTGTGCTGCGTGACACACCATTCACCTGACAGGTCTGGAGAACTTCATATGAGACATGTGCACCAAGCTCTCCTCCGAGAGCGATTAAGCTTTCTAGAGAATACTTAATCTGTGTGCTAAAGTTACACACAATGAGTCAGCATCAATGTACAATAAGACAAGTAGAGAATTAGAAGAAGGAGGGAAATAATCATAATAATAATAATAATAATAATAACAATAATAATAATAATAATAATAATAATAATAATAATCCTAATCATAATCATAATAATAATAATAACAATAATAATAATAATAATAATAATAATAATAATAATAATAATAACAATAATAATAATAATAATAATAATAACAATAATAATAATAATAATAATAATAATAAATGAATGTCTCTCTCTGTTGGAGACATTGTGCAGTGGACGGGTCGTTCGCAGTAGAGAGGGTGAATCATGTGCAACACGATGGGCCAAGCAGCTTAGCGTTGCCAGGGCAGCGACCGCACTTAGTCGTAAAACCGTGTTCTCCGGATCACAGCGTGCGGTCACAGAACAGCTATCGCCGTTCACAATCCACAACCACAACGGCAGGCGGAGAGATGGTACCGGGTAGCCACAAAGCAGGACACGTCAGTCAAAACGACAATAATGCAACTCTGGTTCATTCTAGAACTTATCATATTTGGTAATTGGATTTTCACTTTCTGAAAGACACACACTTTTGTATCATTTTTTATAAAACATTTTTTTTAAATAGACATTGATTTTTTTCTTCTTCTGATATCAAAACATTGCTCTCTACAGGAAAACCTAATGAACAAATAATCATAAAAAGCTGCAATATGCTCACCTACAAGCCAATATAAAACGAAGCAATTATTTTTAATGACACATCAGTACAAAGGACATAAGAAATGATGACCTTCTCTGATCTACCCAGTGGTGTGATGATGTGGAGTATGGTACACTGTTAATGTGTGTGTGTGTGTGTGTGTGAGTGTGAGTGTGAGTGTGTGTGTGTGTGTGTGTGTGTGTGTGTGTGTGTATGGTATGGTACACTGTGTGTGTGTGTGTGTGTGTGTGTGTGTGTGTGTTAACTGTGAGTATGGTACACTGTTAATGTGTGTGTGTGTGTGTGAGAGAGAGAGAGAGAGAGAGAGAGAGAGAGAGAGAGAGAGAGAGAGAAGAGTGAGTGAGATAAAAATAAGTAATGATAAAAAATAATACAAATTCTGTTAATATTGTAGCTTAGATGTTTCTAAAATGAAATCCCGTTTTTTCCTTTTTGTTATTGTTTTGAGAACCAGACGAGCACCGATTTGTTGGTCGTGAGGGTTAGTAATTCTCTTTTTGTGCCCTTACCACCAAATACAAAAATAAATATTTGAACAGACTGAGACTTTCTGCCGCACCATTGAAACGCCTCGCTCTGACACACACTCCTGGGTGAGGCTCCAGCGCTCCCCTGCAGTGGCTGGTCAGTCATGCCCAGGAGAGGAGCTCCCCAGCGGGGCACCCTCACTACTCAAAGCCCTGGTCTGTAGGCCGGGCCTCCTCTCTCCCCCACCACAGCCCTCCCCCTACCCCCTACCCCCTACCCCCTACCCCCTACCTCCTGGGTGTTTAACCAACCAAAGTTCACCCACGTCACCCCTCTACTCTCCTCTCTGCACTGGCTCCCCATCGCAGCACGCATCAGATTCAAATCACTGGTGCTTGCTTTTCAAGTGGCTAGAGCACATGTGTCAAAGTCAAGGCCCGCGGGCCGGATCCGGCCCGTGAATGAGTTCTCTCTGGCCCGCGGGATGATATTTAATTACTATTAAAACCGGCCCGCAGTATTATGTGGCCGCAGCACCATAATACTACAAGTCCCAAGATGCAATGCGAGTGCATTGGCGCGTACTGAGTGCCCGCGAGTGAATGCAATCCCGCGTCTTCTCTTCACTTCAGTACTAGTCATGAGCAGCAGCAGCACAGTCACAGCGGAGACCTAAACATCGCCGATTTTCATCTCCCTCTCCCCAAAATGGCAAAAAGAAAGGTAGACGCTGAAAACAGGGGTTTCAAGACAGGTGGGAGGCAGAATACATGTTCACCGAAGTAAAAGGAAAGCCTGTGTGTCTTGTGTGTGGAGACAGCGTGTCTGTTATGAAAGAATATAACTTAAGAAGGCACTATAAAACATCAACGAAACACACAGACGCACAGAAAGACAAATACAAGAATATGAACACAGAACAAAGGCTACAGAAGGTAGAAGAGTTCAAAAGAAATCGCTGCGCACAGAAGTGGTGTAGTAGTAGTGTGTTGTACCGGATTACGGTCGACAGCCTGGCGAGTGCAGTCTCGGAGGAGACGATGCTTCGCATTTGTCACTACCGGTTACATGGCTACATGGCTACGGCAGCGAACTCACTATGCGAGGGGGGCATTGACATGAAAAATAGAGAGTGTAATTGGCTACTAAAAAAGGAGAAAATCAGAAACAAAAATTTAAAAAAGTGACTGCGATTATACTCTTTTGAAATACAACATATTTATCTTAAAGAGAATATTCAACTCTGAGTGATATAGTAACACAATTATTTTGTCTAGACATTACATAGTTAATGGACCAAAGATGTCACAATTAATACAAAAGATAAAATATTGCTTTTTATTTTTATTCTAGGGGTTTAGCTTTCAATGGTAAGAAAGCTCCTTAATTGAAGCCTTAACGGAACATCACAAAATCTGGACGAATAAAAAGACGATATCAGGAGTAAGCCAAAAACTTGTATAAAAAAGACCTCTCTGCCAAGTAAAAAAATCAAACAAAATTAATATGAGGTGAAATGATTAAAAATCAGATATCAACATAAACATAGATAAGATCGTAGGCCTATTGAGAAAGCTAATAGCCTAAGTAATTAACATTGCTAACTACACTATTGTCCTACAGTAAAATACACAGGGAATTATTATTTTTACTTCAGTTGAATGGACCCAGGGAAATGTTGCCTAAGAAATTAATGCAACTGTTTTGCACTTTTGCAAGTTTGCACGAACTTTTCTAATTGTATTATAAAAGACAGTCATTGGTGAGGATAAGAGCAGCACACTGATTTGTTTTTAATGCATGCTGTTTCATTTATGCATTTATCTTGCCATTGAGCTTTGAAGGAAAATTACATTTTGCTGTTTACCTGTTAAAAAAAGAAAAAAAAACGTTTTCAATTTATTGCTGAAAGAGCCTTGAGAAAATATTGCAACTGATTTTATTTATGTTTTACTTAATTTAATGATTAATGTTAAGTGCAATATAAGCTGTGTTATTGGTATTGGTTCAATATGTGCAATAATTTCGAGTGTTAATAAACATTGAACCAGCCCGGCCCTCCACTTGTACCATTTTTTTTATTTTGGCCCCCTGTGTATTTAACTTTGACATGACTGGGCTAGAGGAACTGCTCCCTCTTAAGTCACTCATCACTCCCTACACCCCAGCCAGACCCCTCCGCTCTGCCTCCTCTGGCAAACTGACTGCCCCATCCCTCCAGGCGCCCGGCAGCCGCTCCTCGCGGTCTCGCCTCTTCTCTGTCCTGACCCCTCGCTGGTGGAACGACCTTCCGCAATCGGTCAGGACCGCGGAATTACTTGCGATCTTCTGCAAGAGACTCAAAACCCACCTCTTCAGACTCCACTACCACTGAACTCTGTACATCTAGCCAACTGTCATCACCACTGCCTACTTGTTCAATACGTCTTGTATATGTATCTGCTTACAGCTCATTTATATAAAAATTAAAAAATAAAATAAAATGTTTTACTAACCATTTCCTTCCCAGTGTTACAGTATGGTATGCAGCTGCCTACAACAAGGTCTATCGCTGTATTACTGTTCACTCTTGCGTGAACTATGATTGTTCCTACCATGTATTAATGCACATCTTGTAAGTTGCTCTGGATAAGAGCGTCTGCTAAATGCTTAAAATGTCAAATGTAAATGTAAATGTGTATGAGTGTGTGTAAGAGCGTGTGTGAGAGTGTGTGTAAGGGGATGTGTGAGACTGTGTGTGTGTGTGTTTGTGTAAGTGTGTGTGTATGTGTGTGTGGTGAGTGTGTGAGTGAGTATGTGTGTGTGCGAGTGTGTATTACACCAGCACCCAAACATGACTGCCTCTGTCTAGTGCCACAGTAGGTCACACTGAGGACTTTCGTTCCATATTTGGAAGTTCAACCTTTTTATTTTGTAATTATCTTGTATATTTATTTACAGGTTGCACACACACTCACACATTGTACTGTTAAAAGCTAGGAGCTTTTGCTAGTTTGGATTGAACGGAGGAAGAATTGAATGAGTTCTGTCCCGAGAATGATAATAAACTTACAGAATGAAGAAATATTTTTGTGTTTTTGTGTATTTGTTGTTCTTGTGTGAAATGTGACCTTTGTGCATTAATCACAGGTGAATAATCCTAACAGATATTGCTGTGCACTGCTCGCCCCTGTAGTGTAGGAGGCCTTGGGCTCCAGAGCCATCTGATTGGCCTCCACTGTAATACCGAACGGTTAGCAGGTCCAGGACTTGGTTAGTGCACCCTTTACTCATGCAGGGGTGTTGGGGATAAAATGGGGATAAAAGTCAGTCTGTTTGACCAAGTTTGGCACCTGCAGCTTCAAAGATGTAGGAGATGGGGTTTAATTTTTCATTAGGAAACCATAAACACAAAAATAAGTAATTCAGACAACGAACAATAGTCTAGGTATGTTTAAAGTTTTTTTAGCAGGTTTTATTGGCTGAAATAGCATCACATGGGCACATCCTCATTTGTAAAGATAAAATAAGTTTTTACTCGTATGTCCTGCAATTTGCAACTATGAACAAATGTTCTTTCTCTGCTCTCTGTTCCATTCTGTTGATATTCAAATACAGAAGGTTCAATTTAACTGCAGAGAGAGATAGAGAGCAACACATCTTCACTGCCCCTATGCTCTTCTTTTAGTTATTCAAAATGATTTGAATAATTATCCTGAAAGCCTCAATGATACAGATAACTGGCAGCACTCTGCCCAGACATGGCATTCCTTCAGCCCATGTGATGCCACTCAATTCATTCACTCTAAGAACCTGTTTTTTATTATTCGAACCAACCCGTCCTGCTTTTCTTAATTCATCTTAATACCATTATCCTTTATGTTTCTGCACTTCTGAATATTCTGCTCTCTTACAACAAGCAGCTCACAGACAAGGAAATAGTGCGCAGCTACAGTGCCCTCCAGAATTACTGGCAAGCTTGGTGAAGATGAGCAAAGGAGGCTATGAAAAAATATTTGTTGTTCATCACCTTGATCTTACACTCAAAATATGAGAGAAATCAAACCTTTAATTGAAGAAAGATTATTCAAAGAAAAAAAATCCTTATCAAATTCTTTCTTTTTTCCCCCCTCAAAAATATGTGTCACAATTATTGCCACCCTTAGAAATTCTTATGAACAAATCTAAATGAAGTATATTACCACTTATATTATATATTTTTTAAGTTCACCTGGGCACTGTATTTCATGAACTTAAATCATTAACTGGAATTTTGTGAAAATGTGAAATTTTAGAATGTATGTAAGAGTGAGTGTGAGAGTGTGTGAGAGTGTGTGTAAGAGTGTGTGTGAGTGTGTGTAAGAGTGTGTGTGAGAGTGTGTGTGTGTGTGTGTGAGAGTGTGTGTGAGAGTGTGTGTGAGAGTGTGTGTGACAGTGTGTGTGTGAGAGTGTCATGATAAATCTTTCAGGCCCCAAAAGCAGCCACCGTCCTTTCCAGCAGGCAGCATGGAGACTGAGTCCTGCTCTGAGTGGATTTGAACAGAACACAAAACTGCATTATTCTGACATGCGCTTCATGCAGGGACTTTTGGCAACAACTGAGACAGAGAAACGCAACTTTTCTTTCTTTTATTTTAGTATAAGTGCACATGTATGTTAAAAATGCACAAACATGTCTACATGTCTGAATGTTAAAGGATTATCAGCTGTAATGTATGTGCTGTGTGACCTTTGACCTTAGACATCCTGTTTACTGCATGTCTGTGGATCAGTACTGTTCAGTCTGTTTAGGACCAATCACTGTTCATGGAAACATCCCGCCTTCTTCAGAGCAGTAATGTTGTCTCATAGATGGAGAGCATATACCAGCACCCAAACATGACTGCCTCTGTGTCTTATACCAGCACCCAAACATGACTGCCTCTGTGTCTTATACCAGCACCCAAACATGACTGCCTCTGTGTCTTACCAGCAAAACATGACTGCCTCTGTGTCTTATACCAGCACCCAAACATGACTGCCTCTGTGTCTTATACCAGCACCCAAACATGACTGCCTCTGTGTCTTATACCAGCACCCAAACATGACTGCCTCTGTGTCTTATACCAGCACCCAAACATGCCTCTGTGTCTGCACCCAAACATGACTGCCTCTGTGTCTTATACCAGCACCCAAACATGACTGCCTCTGTGTCTTATACTTGACTGCCTCTGTGTCACCCAAAACATGACTGCCTCTGTGTCTGCACCCAAACATGACTCTCTGTGTCTTATACCAGCACCCAAACATGACTGCCTCTGTGTCTTATACCAGCACCCAAACATGACTGCCTCTGTGTCTTATACCAGCACCCAAACATGACTGCCTCTGTGTCTTATACCAACACCCAAACATGACTGCCTCTGTGTCTCATACCAGCACCCAAACATGACTGCCTCTGTGTCTCATACCAGCACCCAAACATGACTGCCTCTGTCTAGTGCCACAGTGGGTCACACTGAGGACTTTTTTTTCCATATGTGGAAGTTCAATCTTTTTATTTTGTAATTATCTTGTATATTTATTTACAGGTTGCACACACACTCACACATTGTACTGTTAAAAGCTAGGAGCTTTTGCTAGTTTGGATTGAATGGAGGAAGAATTGAACGAGTTCTGTCCCGAGAATGATAATAAACCTACAGAATGAAAAAAGCTTTTTGTGTTTTTGTGTATTTGTTGTTCTTGTGTGAAATGTGACCTTTGTGCATTAATCCCAGGTGAATAATCCTACACAGATATTGCTGTGCACTGCTCGCCCCTGTAGTGTAGGAGGCCTTGGGCTCCAGAGCCAGCTGATTGGCCTCCACTGTAATACCGAACGGTTAGCAGGTCCAGGACTTGGTTAGTGTGCCCTTTACTCATGCAGACGTGTTGGGGATAAAATGGGGATAAAAGTCAGGCTGTTTGACCAAGTTTGGTACCTGTAGCTTCAAAGATGTAGGAGATGGGGTTTAATTTTTCATTAGGAAACCATAAACACAAAAATAAGTAATTCAGACAAAGAACAATAGTCTAGGTATGTTTCAAGTTTTTTTAAATAGCATCACATGGGCACATCCTCATTTGTAAAGATAAAATAAGTTTTTACTTGTATGTCCTGAAATTTGCAACTATGAACAAATGTTCTTTCTCTGCTCTCTGTTACAGTCTGTGGATATTCAAATACAGGAGGTTCACTTTAACTGCAGAGAGAGATAGAGAGGAACACACCATAACTATCTCTATGCTCTTCTTTCACAGTCCTTCAAAGTGATTTGAATAATTATCCTTAAAGCCTCAATGATACAGATAACTGGCAGCACTCTGCCCAGACATGGCATTCCTTCAGCCCATGTGATGCCACTCAATTCATTCACTCTAAGAACCTGTTTTTTATTATTCGAGCCAACCCGTCCTGCTTTTCTTAATTCATCTTAATACCATTATCCTTTATGTTTCTGCACTTCTGAATATTCTGCTCTCTTACAACAAGCAGCTCACAGACAAGGAAATAGTGCGCAGCTACAGTGCCCTCCAGAATTACTGGCAAGCTTGGTGAAGATGAGCAAAGGAGGCTATGAAAAAATGTATTTGTTGTTCATCACCTTGATCTTACACTCAAAATATGAGAGAAATCAAACCTTTAATTGAAGAAAGATTATTCAAAGAAAAAAAATCCTTATCAAATTCTTTCTTTTTTCTCCCCTCAAAAATATGTGTCACAATTATTGCCACCCTTAGAAATTCTTATGAACAAATCTAAATGAAGTATATTACCACTTATATTATATATTTTTAAGTTCACCTGGGCACTGTATTTCATGAACTTAAATCATTAACTGGAATTTTGTGAAAATGTGAAATTTTAGAATGTATGTAAGAGTGAGTGTGAGAGTGTGTGTGAGAGTGTGTGTGAGAGTGTGTGTAAGAGTGAGTGTGTGTGTGAGTGTGTGTGAGAGTGTGTGTAAGAGTGTGTGTAAGAGTGTGTGTGACAGTGTGTGTGAGAGAGTGTCATGATAAATCCTTCAGGCCCCAAAAGCAGCCACCGTCCTTTCCAGCAGGCAGCATGGAGACTGAGTCCTGCTCTGAGTGGATTTGAACAGAACACAAACCTGCATTATTCTGACATGTGCTTCATGCAGGGACTTTTGGCAACAACTGAGACAGAGAAACGCAACTTTTCTTTCTTTTATTTTCGTATAAGTGCACATGTATGTTAAAAACGCACAAACATGTCTACATGTCTGAATGTTAATGGATTATCAGCTGTAATGCATGTGCTGTGTGACCTTTGACCTTAGACACCCTATTTACTCACCCCTGTAGTGTAGGAAGCCTTGGGCTCCAGAGCCAGCTGATTGGCCTCCACTGTAATACTGAACGGTTAGCAGGTCCAGGACTTGGTTAGTGTGCCCTTTACTCATGCAGGGTGTTGGGGATAAAATGGGGATAAAAGTCAGGCTGTTTGACCAAGTTTGGCACCTGCAGCTTCAAAGATGTAGGAGATGGGGTTTAATTTTTCATTAGGAAACCATAAACACAAAATTAAGTCATTCAGACAAAGAACAATAGTCTAGGTATGTTTCAAGTTTTTTGAGCAGGATTTATTGGCTGAAATAGCATCACATGGGCACATCCTCATTTGTAAAGATAAAATAAGTTTTTACATGTATGTCCTGAAATTTGCAGCTATGAACAAATGTTCTTTTTCTGCTCTCTATTCCATTCTGTGGATATTCAAATACAGAAGGTTCAATTTAACTGCAGAGAGAGATAGAGAGGAACACACCATAACTATCTCTATGCTCTTCTTTCAGTTATTCAAAATTATTTGAATAATTATCCTGACAGCAGCTGGCAGCACTCTGCCCAGACATGGCATTCCTTCAGCCCATGTGATGCCACTCAATATTTATTAAATAATAAATATAATAATATTTAGAGTATATAATAACATAATATATATAATAATATTTACAGCATCCTCCAGAATGATCCACACCCTCTATAATGATGAGCAAAGAAGGCTTTATGAATTAACAGCACAGATCATGAGCTCTATTGTCTGGGAAAAGGGGGACATTATATTATTTTACACTAATACAATAGCTCAGAGAAAAAGATTTTGTTTCACAATGTTTCCCCCAAAATATGTCATAATGACTCACAGCCCGAATAATAATTTTAAATAAAATCCAACAAAAATAAACCTGCATTAACATTATTTATCCATTTTTTAAAGATAATCTCCATCGTAAGGGGAACTGTATTGTGGCCTCGCATGGCCTTCTGTTTCACTGGGGTATATAAATGAGGTAACACACACGTAAAATCCATTTGTCATCCATCACCATGGGGAAAGGCAAAGAACTCTCAGAAGAAACCAGACAAAGGGTTGTTGACCTTCACAAGCTAGGAGATGTTACAAACAAATAAATAAAAACTAAAGATATCACTTTCCACTATTGGGTCCATAATTAGAGTTAAAACAAAACAAAAATAAGCATCTGGAGCTAATGCTAAAAGGCATTGGAATGCTAATTAGAACCGAGTGTTATGGTCAGATGTGAACTAAATTGTGCTTTTTGGCCTTGCAAACCAACGGAGGGTTTGGCATTGGAAGGAGGACACTTCTGTTGAAAAGAACATCACACCTACGGTGAAATATGATGGTGGATCTTTGAGGTTATGGGGCTGTTTTGCATCTACTGGTGCTGGGGCTCTTGTTATGGTCATAAATTCCAGCAGGTTTGTGATACGGAGGGTCATTGGTCAGTTTGTGAGAGGGAGGAGGGTCATTGGTCAGATAGGGAGAGGGAGGAGGGTCATTGGTCAGTTTGTGAGAGGGAGGAGGGTCATTGGTCAGATGGTCAGAGAGGGAGGAGGGTCATTGGTCAGATAGGGAGAGGGAGGAGGGTCATTGGTCAGATAAGGAGAGGGGTGGGGCAGGGTGTGTGTATAAATATGGCTCTAAGTTAACAGCTCAATAACCGAGACACTGCAGAGAATAACTCATCATGAGAACTCTTCTCCTTCTTCCCTTGCTGGGGCTGGCAGGTAAGCCTTTCCAATAGTTCCACGTGATGAATATGCTTTTAGTAATGTTATTTCAATAACCAAAACTTCATAGCTATGAAGTGCATAGTGTATCTTCTCTCTCGGTTTAATATTTTATCTGAGCAAATAACTCAAAGAACTCAAATATACAAATCATAAACGCTCTATACATCTGTAAAACCTAAATAGCTAAATGTGTCTGCGCACTGAAATATTGATGCCATCTGAACACAACGTTGTCTATGTGTGTGATCAAGGTGAGCAAACTTGCCAAGTAACTTGGCGGATAGCATACCTGCCATGTCAAACCCCTATCAGTAAGTAGTCATGGTGACTAAAACTATAGTGTGCGGGTCACACCTTAAAAGAGCCATTTTGTGGCCCCCGGGTGGCGTGACCAGTAAGGCACTTGTTGCCCACTTAAGTGCAGGTTGCCCACTGCAGCCTGGGTTCGAGCCCGGCTCTGACTGGGAGTCCTGCTCGGGGGCAGTGATTGGCTGTCTGCCCCTCATGGGGGAAGCAAGCGGCTCTGTGTGTGTCCGAGTTTCAGTCGACGGCTTTGCGGGTTCCGTCTCGGAGGAGGCGGTTTGGAGGCTTTGTCACTGCCGGTCCCAGAGTTGCAGGTGGTGAACTCACAGTACAAGGGAAACTGATCGTTTTTATAGACAAGGGTATAACTGGCCACCAAATTGGGAGAATAGCAGGGAAAATCTGAAAAGAAAATCATAAAAAGAGTAATTTTGCATGACAAGGTCTCATTTTTAAAGTCTACCTCCAAACCATGCTAACCACCTCATCTTAAATGTTAAGAAAACAGAGGAAATGGTATTGGACCCTAGGGCAGTGGGTGACCATAGGCCAGTGGTCATCCATGGTGTTCCCATCAACCAGGTTTGCTCTTACAAGTACCTGGGTGTTCACATAGATAATACATTCAGCTGGAAGGCCCACGCTGACAGTCTGTGCTCCCGACTACAACAGAGGATGTGTTTCTTGCACAGACTTAGGGTGTATGGGGTGAATCAAAGATGTTATCGAATTTATTTTTTAAATTAGATTAAAAATGTATATATATACAAAAAAACAAACAGTAAATGTGGGGAATTGCGGCTAATCCAATTACATAACATATGGAATAAGTCCCTAGTGTTTACTTTACATCTAGGACATTTTCTGTTATTTCACTGTTAAGTATGTGTAGTCTATGTGGGGTGAAATAAGTTCTGTGCAATATATTAAATTGAATCTGTCTATGCTTTGTTGCCATCATAAAGGTTTGTGATATTTTAAGTAAGTTATCCCAATCGATTGGATGATAGTTACAACCTAAATCATTGTCCCATTTAAGTTTGTATTTTAGATTATTATAAAGTGGAAAATTATTGTTAAGAGCATTGTATGTTAAGGAAATCAATCCTCTGGTTGTTCGAACATTATTAAGGACTCTTTCGAATGCTGTTTCTTCTGGAATGTTAGGAAATGTATCTTTAGTCTTTTTGTAATCCAGTGTCGTATTTGAAGATACTTGAAATAATTGGTTTGAGGAATATCATATTGCTCTTTCAGTTGTTGAAAAGAAAGGAATACATCTTCTTTATATACATTCCCAATGGTGGCTATACCCCTAAACTTCCAGGAATTTAAAGTTCTATCAACTTGTGCTTTAGGAATAAATGGATTGTCTGTTAACGGTGTGGATCTGCGCAGTATACTTTTCAGATTGAGTAATGCATGACATCTCTTCCATGCATCAAACATATTCAGAATAATTTGATTCTTTGTTGTATCTGTTAATATCTTTCTATGTCCAATAAAGGGAATCATCTTCAGGGGTATCCACTTCATTAGACATTGTTCTATAGAAAGCCATCTGGGCCCCGCATCTATAGTGTGTAACCAGAGCCATAAGGGACGAAAGAAAGAGGAAAGATAATACAATTCAAAGTTGGGTAATGTGAGCCCCATTTGGAGTATGGATCTTGTAAAGAACGAATGCTTACTCGAGCTGTTTTATTTTCCCATAAAAAAGAGATGGCCTGATTTAGGCTTTTAAAATAGGCAGAAGGGAGTTTTAGAGGTATGCATTGGAATAAGTATAAAGACTTAGGGAGGGTGTTCATTTTTACTGTATTAATTCTACCTATCAAAGACAGTGGCAACTGCACCCACCTGTCTATATCTGATCTGCTTGTGTTGAGTAGTCTTGTGTAGTTTCCTTTAATGATTGAATCATATGAATTTCTTATATGAATGCCAAGATATTTAAATCCATCTGGGGACCATTTCAAAGGACGTATTAAGTTTGTAGCATTATTCTAGTAATTCTAGTATTCTAGTAATTCTAAACCATGCTAACCACCTCATCTTAAATGTTATGAAAACAGAGGAAATGGTATTGGACCCTAGGGCAGTGGGTGACCATAGGCCAGTGGTCATCAATGGTGTTCCCATCAACCAGGTTTGCTCTTACAAGTACCTGGGTGTTCACATAGATAATACATTCAGCTGGAAGGCCCACGCTGACAGTCTGTGCTCCCGACTACAACAGAGGATGTGTTTCTTGTGCAGACTTAGGGTGTAGGGATGAATCAAAGATGCATGTTCTTATTTTACCAGGCGGTTTTAGAGAGCTTAATTAGGTACAGGATACAGGCATGGTATGGCAACCTCTCAGTACAGTTAAAATCTTAAAACTTAGGGTGTATGGGGCAGTGATGTAGTCCTAAAAAAAGAGGTGGTTTACTCCAGGGTCATGTGTCCCAGCCCCACTAGGGGGGTTCGGGGGCATGCTTCCCCAGGAAAATTTGAGATTTGAGATTTATAGTATAAATCTATGCAATTTAATGCATTTTGAAAGCAACAATAATCACTTATAATAACAATAATCACACTTATAAACAGGTCAAATCTGGTAGCCCAGGACAATTTTTAGTTGCCCAAAAATGGACGCAAGAGAAGTTGATTTTTGTTTTGTTTACTAGTAAAGTTATGAGAATCATTACATGACAGTGTATAATTTTCTCCCAAAAACAAATAATAAAATACAATTAATTAAGTAATTTATACATACAGTCACTTATGCTACATCAGCTCATTGTCAAACAGCTAAGATATGAAGACACACTAAATTGTTCACCTATGCTTTGTTTGTTCAGTTACAGTATGCTCCAAATGAATTTCCTATCTACGGTCAACACAGATTTGCATTGCTGTGATTGTGGGTCATTTGCAGTACGATGATGTCCCGCCCATGAGATTACATATTTCTCCGGGTTGAATAGTGAAATTGGTGGGCCATTGATGCTGATCGCCATCAAACCCGCAATGTTCGGAACTAAAAGTGCAGACCTCTTGTCAGTTACAATGCGTTTTCCACTTTTTACCGAGTGTACCGAGTTATTTTGCACAAGCCCAGCTGGCTCGACTGCCATATGACAACGTGAGTAGTGTAGTGCATGTAGTGGGAGCGTCTTCTTGCGTGTCTGCAACCTCTCAATAAAGAGGAACTTTGTGCAAGCGGAACTAATGTTTCCATTAATGGAGTCCATAGACGGTAAACAAGCAAACCCACCGCCCATCTGATTGGTCATCACGGTCATTACGCTGTGACGTTCGGATTCGTTTGCAAGTTAAAACAGTTTAAACTTGACACACCACTGGATGCGCTGAAGTTCAAAATGAAAAGGCAGCTTAATTTGCTGTCCTCTTTTGGATCCCAGAAAATAAGGAGAGATAATGATGATGTAATAGTGCAGAAGCCTACTGATCGGGTTTACTCAGAATCAGAGTGACAACCAGCCCTGGTCTGTAGCCTATATAAGGTCAGGTGCGTTTGGAACAGATAACTGGCTAACTGACTAGCTAGCGCAGTTAGTATATTAATGCATTTTTAAATGAACCCAACACCACACTATAGTTGCATTCCTCCAGAAACCCATCAAGTTTCTGTGCTGTGGCCACAATCAGTTCAGGCACCGCATTCACTTGAATACATGGGGGGTACGCCTATCTCCACCCTTCATGAAACATATCGTCGCTGTCGGAAGAAAACCTTGTATCTCCAAACTGGAAACTATTCAGGAGATAGAAAAAACTTCCTGATTTTAACAGTTATGAACACAAAAATGAAATAAAATCACAAAAATGAAATGAATTTACTCAAAACGATGCAAGAAATTAGTTTGTGTAACTTCATAACTGAAATTTGATCAAATAGTCGTTAAACTGGAGTTTAGAGGTTTTCTTACATCGGACTGTGTAGATACTGGTTTTAACTGTATGAATTCCAATGAACCACGTCTGTCTATTGGCATGCATTCTGATCTCTGAATTCTGCACCATTTGACAAATTAAAGTAACGGTTATGTCGGTAAAATGGTTTGACTAAATGTTTATTGAAGTATAGAGGAGATCAGACATGATTTAATTATTTTCAACATGGGAAACACGTTTTACATTCAGCTGCATTCTCGCCTGATCTGCTTGCCTTGTGAATGCGCCCATCGTAATCTCCACCCCGCTTCTCAGCTCATTCATTCATAAATATACACAACTCCTTCCTAACATTAAAATAGACATGAGTCCAGTATCTATCTGCATACTTGATGATCAGACAACATGTTGTGTTTGTGCTTTGACATCGATAGACACGGCCCATATTTCCACAGTACTGCTAACAGCTGATTTGTATGTCATTGCAGGTGATGATGATCTGGTCCATGTCTGTCTTTAAACAAATCTGTTTTTAA
>JAINUG010001348.1:20000-24416 GCA_029706075.1 Aldrovandia affinis | reverse complement strand
TACTCAAAGGGTTCTACACAAGTGGCAGTCTATGCTCTTCGGTGAGTTGTTCTAGAATCAAATCAAATCAAATCAAATCAAATTTATTTGTGTAGTGCTTTTCACAATTTTTTATTAAAAAAAAATGTGTTTCTGGTTTTCTCCCATTTTCTCCCAATTTGGTAGCCAATTAGACCCGCTATTTTAACGTCAATCCCCCTAGTAGTGTGAGTTCGCTGCCGTAGTCCTGCGACCGGTAGTGACGATGAAGTGACGCCTCTCCGAGATGTCACTCGCTAAGCCGTCGACCAAACCCCGGTACTGCAGGGCCACTCTTATACGCAGCGAACGTCATGTCGGCTCCCCTCCCCCTCCCTGGGGCGGACAGCCAATCGCCGCCCCCTGGTGGCACTCCCGGCCAGAGCCGACACTTGGCGAGACGGGGAATTGAACCGGTCTCCGTGGCCAGCGTCAGACGTTGTAACCACTGGACCACGCGGGAGGCCCTGGACAAATATTTTTTAAATGCTGTCAGAAAATTAAATTAAATTTAAAAAATTAAATTTAAAAAAATCTGTGATTCCGTGATGTGGCCCTGTTGCATGTTACTGTTTCTGTGACTCAGTTGGTAGAGCGTGGCGTTGGCAACGCTTAGGTTGTGGGTTCAATTCCCATTGGAACCACATATACTGTAAAATGTATGCATTCACTACTGTAAGTCGCTTTGGATAAAAGCATCTGCTAAATGGCACATGTTATTATTATTATTATTATTATTATTATTATTATTATTATTATTATTATTATTATTATTACTATTATTTTATTATTATTATTATTATTATTATTATTATTATTACTATTATTATTATTATTATTATTATTATTATTATTATTATTATTATTATTATTATTACTATTATTATTATTATTATTGTTTGTGGCATATTGGGTTTCGCACTGTCCAGCCTGTCAATCAGCCTGCTCTCTGCCAACCACATGGAATGAGTAATGCGGGCAGGCTTGTGATTGGGGGAGCAGCAGCAGGGGGGCTGGCCCTGCACGTTCATATTTACTGGGTTGTGCCACCCTGGATGGCGGCACGGTGGTGCAGTGGATAGCGCTGTCGCCTCACAGCAAGAAGGTCTCGGGTTCGAATCCAGGCCGGGGGCCTTTCTGTGCGGAGTTTGCATGTTCTCCCCGTGTCCGCGTGGGTTTCCTCCGGGTACTCCGGTTTCCTCCCACAGTCCAAAGACATGCACGTTAGCCTAACTGGAGAGTCTAAATTGCCCTGTAGGTATGAGTGTGTGAGTGAATGGTGTGTAGTGCCCTGCGATGGATTGGCGGCCTGTCCAGGGTGTATTCCTGCCTCTCGCCCGGAACGCATGCTGGGATAGGCTCCAGCCCCCCCGCGACCCTGACCCTGACCAGGAATAAGCGGCTTAGATAATGGATGGATGGATGGGTGCCACCCTGGGTCCCTCTCTTTGTGTTCCGGGGTTAGGGTTAGGGTTAGAATTAACCCTAATTAATGAGAATTAACCCTAATTCCTTGGCGTTCCCCGACTCACACTGACTCCTGCCTTGTTTGTTCTGTTCCTTTGTATGTCTGTTGGTTGTTTATTTTCTGTTTATTTATTTTTACCCTTAGTCTACCTGTATTGTAAAGCACTTTGGTTGACGAGCGTCATGTTAAATGTGCTATATAAATACAATTTGATTGATTGATTGATTGGGGCTTGTCAACGGTAAAGTGACAGTAGTTTTCCTTTTAAATAAAAGGTTTATTGCTGTAATGTTAGTCTTCCTGCCAGGCTAAACATTTAAGATTTAATCAATGGTCGGCCGCAAACAAAAGCCGTAGAGAATATATGATCCACATCGCTTACATCATTGTTTCTCAACCGGGGGTACGCGTACCCCTAGTGGTACGTGGGGGAATTGCAGGGGGTACTTGGAAATGTTTTTTGAAACCTCAAAATAAATATAAATTAATTGTATTTTGCAAAATAAATAAATAAATTATTAATTTAATTAAGTAATTATTAATGATGAATCTTAAATTATAATTTTTTTATTTATCAAAATATCTTTTGTAATTATTAATTAATTAATAAAATGTTTTTTTTTAAATCAAAATATCTGTGTTGGCTGCTTACACATGAGGTATATGCCTATATATATATGTATATATATGTATATATAGGCCTATATATATATTATGGGTAGGGGGTACTTGGGGATTGTTGAAAATATTTTAGTGGTACAGAGCACAAAAAAGGTTGAGAAACACTGGCTTATGTGATGCAGACGTACATGGTGTGTATTTCCGTCAGTGGTCCGGCACAGCCCAGACAGTCGAGTGTGCAGATGAACATGAGTTGCTGTTGTGAGCTTTCAGAAAGCCTCTTTTCTCCAAAATCTATTTGTAAAGAAATGGTACTCAAATACAAAGCAAACTGACGTGAATAGGCTGGTTGGGGTCAGAAAACAGCACAAAAGCAGTGGACCTCTGAGGTGCTTAAATTAATGGCTGCCGTTGACAAGAGGGACGAACGACAGAGAGAGAGAGAGCAGAAACCCGCGGGATAAAAGATAATGTCATTATAGAATCATCCACAGCTCCTCAGTCGTAAACCATGGCATCAACTAGGGTCAGAGGAAAACTGGACGCCAGGGGAAGCGGATGTTTATAAATAAACATAAATGTATAAATGTATAAATGTTTATAAATAATTTCTATGTATTATTTCTATAAATGATACATAGAAAATGGACACTATGAAAGACCTCCATACAGACGATATGTGTGAGTGAGTGAGTGAGTGAGAGTGAGTGAGTGAGTGAGTGAGTGAGTGAGTGAGTGAGTGAGTAGGTGAGTGAGTGGTGAGTGAGTGAGTGAGTGAGTGAGTGAGTGAGTGAGTGAGTGAGTGAGTGGGTGAGTGAGTGAGCGAGCGAGTTGTTTTATGATCTATGAGTTGTTTTGAAAGCAAGACCTCAGCAAAACAATATGTGTCGTAATGTGTGCAGTACTGTGTGCAGTTCTGGGCACCGCACTACAAGAAAGATATTGAAGCTCTTGAAAAAGTACAAAAGAAGGGCAACTAAACTGATACCTGCTATGAAAGGTAAAAGTTATGATGATAGACTTAAGGCACTCAATCTATTTGAGCTTAGCAAACGGAGACTTAGGGGGGATTTGATTGAGGTTTTTTAATTCCTAAAAGGATTAACAAAGTGAAATACCAAAGATTTTTAAGATAAGTGGGGTCAGCAGAACAAGAGGCTACAGGTGGAAATGAGTTAAAGGCAAATTCCACACAGATATTAGGAAGTTTTTCTTCACACAGAGAGTTGTCAATGCCTGGAACAGCTTTGCCAGGTCGGGTAGTAGAGGCAGAAACGCTTGGGCAATTCAAGTCCAGGCTAGATGCAGAACTAGATACTCTTTAGATTAGGACATGACGAGCCTAGATGGGCTTAACGGCATGTTCTCGTCATTATGTATTCTTATGTTCTTATGTCCTTATATGTACATAGTACAAAGGCTTTTACCCTCCATTTCATTTACCTTGAAATGTGTCATTCATTTGATTATTACATTACATTACATTAAGACTACACTACCCACAATCCCTAATTCATTTGATTATTTGACTACATGACGATATGGTGACCCATGTAGGTGTTGTGACGAACAGGAACGAACCCAAACGCAGACACGGAAGGTTAGGATGGAGAGTGAAAATTTAATTATAATAATGATACAAGCGATGACAGAGGTAGTAGAGACGATGGGCTGGATTCTGGAGGGGATGCACAGGAGGACAGACAGGAGGGAACCGGGGAGGCAGCTAAGCGTGCAGGCAGGCGGGGCTGGCAGGACGAACAGAGCTGGCGGACGGAGGAGTAATGGACCTGAACACAAGGGGAAAACGACAAGAACACGGGTAAACATACAAAACACGCAACACGGAGAGAACGGTAAACACAGCGTAGGAAAACAAGTAACAGGAGTCAGCTTCTACCAGGTAGAGGAAACAACGATCTGACGAAGAGTGACTGTAAAACCGGGGTAGATATACTGCAGGGCTGATGGAAATGATGGGAAGCAGGTGTGCCGGAATGGATGACGGAATAGGCAACAGGTGAACATGATGGGGAGTAATGAGGGAATGATAATAGAATAATTGAAAATAATAAAACAATTAACACAACAATCACAAGGGAGGAACAAGACAACGGAAAAAACGAGACAGGAACATCGGGAATATGACAGTAGGTTTGCAAACGACGAAGTCGTAGTCGAACTCATCTCTGGAAACAATTAAGATTGAAAGGAAATTGATGGAAATAAACAGGTTTACAAAATGGTGATCACTGGCTGCGACTCAACACCAATGAAACAGGAAGTAATCACATTACATTCTCACTGCT
>JAINUG010001348.1:10000-15000 GCA_029706075.1 Aldrovandia affinis | reverse complement strand
GAACTCACATACTAGGGGGATTGACGTAAAAAAATAGCGGGTCTAATTGGCTACCAAATTGGGATATATCCAAGTCCAAGTCACCTTGGACTGACCATGATATGGTCTTTTTTGGACACACCCTGTGCCGGCCAGAAGAGGATGCCCCCCCCCCTTTTAGTCTGGTTCCTCCCTACCAAGGGAGTTTTTCCTTGCCACTGTTGCCTTTAGGCTTGCTTTTGGGGGGGTCTAGGCCTGGGTTCCCCCTCTGCTAAGCGTTTTGTGACAATTCAATTGTGAAAAGCGCTATACAAATACATTTGATTTGATTTGATTTGATATGGAATTGATTAATTCCCTCCCTCCTCTCCTCTCCTCTCCACTGTGTATCTGATGTGTGGTGAGCTTGCACTGGTGCACTATGGCTGCCGTCGCGTTCACCCAGGTGGGTGCTGCACATTGGTGCTGGTTGAGGTGAGTTTGTTCACCCAGGTGGGTGCTGCACATTGGTGCTGGTTGAGGTGAGTTTGTTCACCCAGGTGGGTGCTGCACATTGGTGCTGGTGGAGGTGAGTTTGTTCACCCAGGTGGGTGCTGCACATTGGTGCTGGTTGAGGTGAGTTTGTTCACCCAGGTGGGTGCTGCACATTGGTGCTGGTTGAGGTGAGTTTGTTCACCCAGGTGGGTGCTGCACAGTGGTGCTGGTTGAGGTGAGTTTGTTCACCCAGGTGGGTGCCGCACATTGGTGCTGGTTGAGGTGAGTTTGTTCACCCAGGTGGGTGCTGCACATTGGTGCTGGTTGAGGTGAGTTTGTTCACCCAGGTGGGTGCTGCACATTGGTGCTGGTTGAGGTGAGTTTGTTCACCCAGGTGGGTGCTGCACATTGGTGCTGGTTGAGGTGAGTTTGTTCACCCAGGTGGGTGCTGCACATTGGTGCTGGTTGAGGTGAGTTTGTTCACCCAGGTGGGTGCTGCACATTGGTGCTGGTTGAGGTGAGTTTGTTCACCCAGGTGGGTGCTGCACATTGGTGCTGGTTGAGGTGAGTTTGTTCACCCAGGTGGGTGCTGCACATTGGTGCTGGTTGAGGTGAGTTTGTTCACCCAGGTGGGTGCTGCACATTGGTGCTGGTTGAGGTGAGTTTGTTCACCCAGGTGGGTGCTGCACATTGGTGCTGGTTGAGGTGAGTTTGTTCCCAGGTGGGTGCTGCACATTGGTGCTGGTTGAGGTGAGTTTGTTCACCCAGGTGGGTGCTGCACATTGGTGCTGGTTGAGGTGAGTTTGAGGGGAGGGTGAGCCGGCTCGGGTCCGCCGTGAAGCACGTAAGGGAGTCTCCAGAACGTGGGTGGGGACGAATTCGCGTCTCAAAGGAAGCAGAGTTCGCTGCCCTCGGAGAATTAGCTTGCCTCGCAGAGACGGGCAGTGGACTCATGTGGGGAGGGTAAATCGAACTAAAATAGAGGGTGTAATTGGCTACCAAATTGAGAGAAAACCTGGAAAAAATCTGAAACCATTTTTTTTTTCAAATAAAGAAAATACTTTCAGTTTACACTGAAATGCACTACATGTGTGTGTCAATCAAACATAAATCTGTGCAAATGAAATAATGGCAGAGACACTTTGTACAGGATATGAGACACACAATTACATGATTGGTCACATGCACCATGGCCCAGAATGCAACGCTGTTTCCATTTGACCATTCTGAGACACCATGGCCGCTGTGCTGAATTTGAAAGATTTTTTATTTATTTATTTTTTCTCCCATTTTTCTCCCAATTTAGTAGCCAATTACACCCTCTCTCTTTTGTCATGTCAATCCCCCCCTCGTATTGTGAGTTCGCTGCTGCAGCCCTGAGACCGGCAGTGATAAAGGCGATGTACCGCCTCCTCCGAGTCAGCACTCGCCAAGCCATCGAGTGTAACTCCGGTACACACAGAGCCACAAATAGGTTGTAGCATTTCTCAATTATGATTCACCACTATTAGCTACTTGTTTAACACTTTTTCAATCAATCAATCAATCAATCTTTATTTTTGTATAGCGCCATTTACAAACAGGTTGTCACACAGCGCTTCACAATTGGCATTTTCCAGAGGGAATCAAAAAACCAGAAAACCATTGGAGACAATGTGGGAGACTGGAAAATTATTCCCTGACCCCTTAAAAGGCGGTCGAGATGAACTCCTGGAAAATTGTGGGATACAGAGAAAAACAACACAAATAGTCCTTGAGGCTCATGAGGCTTAACAGACCACCGGAAGGGCATTCTAAGTGTAGGAGTGGGGTGGACCTCATCCCTCCAGATACCAGGGCAGGGCGGGGGATGGAACCAGCAGCTAGGGTCTGGGCCAGCGGCATCCGGCTAACACATGGCAGGGGTGGGGGTTGACTCTGGGGCAGGTGAGCTCCGGGCAGGTGCCACGGCCGGGAGAAATGCTTTTGTATATGTATACTTGTTTAATCATCAAAAAAAAATGTATAACCTTTTCCTTCCCAGTGTTACAGGTACGGTATGCAGCTGCCTACAATGATGTCTATCGCTGTATTACTGCACTGATCTCTTGCACAAACAATGATTGTTCCTACCATGTATTAATGCACATCTTGTAAGTTGCTCTGGATAAGAGCGTCTGCTAAATGCTTAAAATGTTATGAAATATGCATTTTAATAGTTCCTTTGATGCTGCAAATTTGGCTCAAGTTCTCCCTCAGTGAAAGTTTCTTTCCTGTGTGTGTTCTGCACACTGCCAGCCTCTTAGAGTCCATGTCTCTCTTAAACTCCCAGGGAGAGGAGATTAAAAAAAAAAAAGCTTCTTCTTCAACGACCATTTTGTGTTTATCAGTTTGACAAACACTCTTATCCCTTTGAACTTTAAATATTCATTAAGTTACCATCTCCAAACTCAAAAACACATTTAAATAGATAAGGGAAAGAAATAACGTCCGATTTAAAACTTGGGGTAGTAGTGAAAATCTAATTTTATTTTTTGAATGTTTTTTTTTTTTTGTGTAAAGAAGGACAAACAAAGAACTCTCGCCGTTCCCATTCCGCAGTAACCACGGCGACACGCTGAATGACATCACCGTGTTGTGAGGATGAATGGTTATTTCACATCAACCTTATCTCGAGTCCGTAATTTTACACATACACATACACATATTTCTACAGACCGCAGAATCCGATGTGGCTCTTTCAACGCGTCACAATCCACCGGGACAAAGAGGTGGGAGCTTTAAGTTAACTCCCATAAAAATGTCACAATTCTTTTTCAGCCTTTAAGGTTTACTGTATATTTGTGAATTTCCTATGATTCGCTTCTTGTTGAGAGAAATGTGGTTCTGTGTGTCTCAGTAGGTAGAGCATGGTTCTGTGTGTCTCAGTGGGTAGAGCGTGGTTCTGTGTGTCTCAGTAGGTAGAGCGTGGTTCTGTGTGTCTCAGTAGGTAGAGCGTGGTTCTGTGTGTCTCAGTAGGTAGAGTGTGGTTCTGTGTGTCTCAGTAGGTAGAGTGTGGCTCTGTGTGTCTCAGTAGGTAGAGCATGGTTCTGTGTGGCTCAGTAGGTAGAGCGTGGTTCTGTGTGTCTCAGTAGGTAGAGCATGGTTCTGTGTGTCTCAGTAGGTAGAGCGTGGTTCTGTGTGGCTCAGTAGGTAGAGCGTGGTTCTGTGTGGCTCAGTAGGTAGAGCATGGTTCTGTGTGGCTCAGTAGGTAGAGTGTGGTTCTGTGTGTCTCAGTAGGTAGAGCGTGGTTCTGTGTGTCTCAGTAGGTAGAGCGTGGTTCTGTGTGGCTCAGTAGGTAGAGCGTGGTTCTGTGTGTCTCAGTAGGTAGAACGTGGTGTTCAGTGGTGTGGTCTGTGTGTCTCAGTAGGTAGAGGTAGTGGTTCTGTGTGTCTCAGTAGGTAGAGTGTGGTTCTGTGGTTCTGGTTCTGTGTCTCAGTAGGTAGAACTCAGTGGTAGAGCTGTGTGTCTCAGTAGGTAGGTAGAGCGGTGGTTCTGTGTGTCTCAGTAGGTAGAGCGTGGTTCTGTGTGTCTCAGTAGGTAGAGCGTGGTTCTGTGTGTCTCAGTAGGTAGAGTGTGGTTCTGTGTGTCTCAGTAGGTAGAGCGTGGTTCTGTGTGGCTCAGTAGGTAGAGCGTGGCTTCTGTGTGGCTCAGTAGGTAGAGCGTGGTTCTGTGTGTCTCAGTAGGTAGAACGTGGTACTGTGTGGCTCAGTAGGTAGAGCGTGGTTCTGTGTGTCTCAGTAGGTAGAGCGTGGTTCTGTGTGTCTCAGTAGGTAGAGCGTGGTTCTGTGTGTCTCAGTAGGTAGAGTGTGGTTCTGTGTGTCTCAGTAGGTAGAGTGTGGTTCTGTGTGGCTCAGTAGGTAGAGCGTGGCTCTGTGTGGCTCAGTAGGTAGAGCGTGGTTCTGTGTGTCTCAGTAGGTAGAGTGTGGTTCTGTGTGTCTCAGTAGGTAGAGCATGGTTCTGTGTGGCTCAGTAGGTAGAGCATACTACATATTTATTATTATTATTATTATTATTATTATCATTATTCATTCTTAGCGTACGCACTCTGCGGGCTGGACGTGGTTCTGCTCCATCGTTTGAGGCTCAGCCCATGGTCAGCTGGGTCTTGCAGGAGAAGCAGTTTCTGGCCATTTAACTGCATTCACAGGGTCATAAATACAGTGACCTCATGGCAGCTGGGATGTCAGGGTTAATTCATTTCTGTGTGACTGGAGCGAGGCTATTCTCTTATGAATATAGACATACTGCTGTGGTTAGGTTTAGAGGCCTATAGAGATCGGAACCTTGTGAGGGTGTGTGTGTGTGTGTGTCAGTGACGTGCCGTGAGGTTCATGGCTGGTGAGGCACTGACTTCATCACAATCAGATTTACAAACATATGAACCCTACAGAGTAGCTTATTCACCATTTGATTGGCAGCAGTTAACGGGTTATGTTTAAAATGTCATATCAGCTTTCTTTACACTTACAAACTGTAGCACACAAAAAAGCACATTTAATTTAAAAAACGTTATTATGGTCTTACCG
>JAINUG010001348.1:0-2500 GCA_029706075.1 Aldrovandia affinis | reverse complement strand
AGAAAGATGGAGAGAGAGAAAGAGATGGAGGGAGAGAGAGAGAGAGAGAGGGAGAGAGAGAGGGAGAGGGATAGAGAGAGATAGAGGGATAGAGAAAGAGACTCATTTCTGCTCTCTTTGTCAAGTGTGTGTGGTGTAAACCTTGATTCTACAGCTTTAGCATTCACGCCATGGCCTCCTCTTGTGTCTGTAATGCACTTTAGAGGCTCAATGGAGCAATACCACAACAAACCACCAGAGGGCCACATCCCGCTAGAGTCCTAAGAAGAGCTGCCCTGATACAAATCGCCAGAAACCAGAAACCTGGGCCCGTATTCACAAAGAATTTTAAGGGTAAAAGTTGGTCGTAACTCCGGAATTTAGGAGCAAGTCCGAAAAATAATGGGCGTGTCACTCATAAATTTAGGAGTCCTACATTTTTGGGATAAGAGTATTTCACAAAGGGTTTGAGAGCTAAAAACAGCTCCTAAGTCCAGGAGAAGTTAAAAGCAGCCAAGAGGACTTCTAAGTCACTAAAGACCTACTCACAGCATTCCTTAGTATGAGTTTGTCTTTGCAGCTTTGTGAATAGGTTTTAAGGTGGGACTCCTAACTAAAATGTTTTAGTGCGATTTAGAGTACTCCTAGTGGTAAGATCAAAAAAAAAAAATTGTGAATATGGCCCCAGATCCACAAAGTGTGATAAAATCAATAGAATAAGTGGAATACGTTACGTACAAAATAAGAAATATTTATATATATATATATATATATATATATATATATATATATATATATATATATAGACAGTATATATGTCTATATATATATTGTGGCAGCCAAAGGGGCTGCACAAGGAAATGGCTGCCTGGCCTCCAACACATGGGACCCCGAGAACACTACATTTCCCAGCAGGCCACAGTCACACCTGAGCCGAGTCAAGGCAATGGGACTAACAACCAGCTGAAGGCCATTTCAAGGCCTATTTAAAGGGCTGATTCCCATCACACTGGGAGAGGAGTAGGAAAGTGTTTGTGAGGAGTTGCTGAGTGTGGAAAGGAGAGAAAACAGTGAAGTCGTTTGACCAGCCAGGATTTGGAAAGAGTGATTGTTGGAGTAGTTTAATTAAGTTCATAGTGTCTATAGTTTTACTTAGATCACAGTTTTCTTATATATCAGACACAATTGGAGTTTTGGAGTGTTTTTGGTGTATGAAATTGGATTGTTTTGAGGACCCCCTTTGGATTGACTACGGACTGGATTGCGGAACGGAACTGGATAACCGAATTGGATTTTGGACATTGACAACGAGCTAAGGATTGTGGACTTTGTGTTTGTATTCCCCCGAATACCCCGCCCTTTGTTTTGTGTAGTGTTTGTCAAGAATATTATTAGGTTAATAAATTATTGTGGGCGGCACGGTGGTGCAGTGGACAGCACTGTCGCCTCACAGCAAGAAGGTCTCGGGTTCGAATCCAGGCCGGGGGCCTTTCTGTGTGGAGTTTGCATGTTCTCCCCGTGTCCGCGTGGGTTTCCTCCGGGTACTCCGGTTTCCTCCCACAGTCCAAAGACATGCACGTTAGGCTAATTGGAGAGTCTAAATTGCCCGTAGGTATGAGTGTGTGAGTGAATGGTGTGTGTGCCCTGCGATGGATTGGCGACCTGTCCAGGGTGTATTCCTGCCTCTCGCCCGGAACGCATGCTGGGATAGGCTCCAGCCCCCCCCGCCACCCTGACCAGGAATAAGCGGCTTAGATAATGGATGGATGGATAAATTATTGTTTTGTTTTGAATACTGCCTCCTTCGTGGTTTTCAACTTGCCTACGCCCTCTGCAAGGTCCGTGAGTGTCGCCCAACCCCCAGGGACACCACAATATATAATATAATATAACTGTACCCATAGCAGAGAAGAGATGGAATAAAGCGGAATGACTCTCTCTCTCTCCCTCTCCCTCTATCTGTCTCTGTCTCTCTCTCCCCTCTCTCTCTTTCTCTCCCTCCCACTGCACCCAAGATAGTCACTGTTAAAGATAATCAGCTGGGCCTGTTTTCTCATTGTTTGTGGTGCTATTGTTTCAGCTGGGGTTGCCTCTCTGCCTCCCTCTCTTCCTCCCTCTCTTTCTCTCTCCCTCTCTGTCTCTCTCTCTCTCTCTTCTCTCTCTCTCTCTCTCTCTCTCTCTCTCTCTCTCTCTCTCTCTCTCTCTCTCTCTCTCCCTCTCTCTCTCTCTCTCTCTCTCTCTCTCTCTCTCTCTCTCACTCACTCACTTACTCACACACTCACTCACTCATTCACTCACTGATTCACTCAGTTAAACTCTAACATCTATTAGCAGAGAAGAGGCGGAATGACTGCGTCAAGGACAATTAAAGGTAAGTATTGATGCTATATAACAATAAGTGTAAAAAAAAATGTTTTCTTATCTTTGTCCATTCAAAGCTTTGGCCTACATAGGCCACTGTGTATAACACAAATTTGCCTCCCTCTAGCTTTTAGCTTCATTATTCAGAAGCCAATCAGCT
>JAINUG010001347.1:0-24443 GCA_029706075.1 Aldrovandia affinis | reverse complement strand
GCAGTGAAAGTGGAGGCTAAAAGGGGTCAGAAGTGCAAATGTGATACATATTGGTCTTTCCTACTCCCTCCCATACATTTTAACTTGAAACGGTCACGGCGGACCCGAATACCAAAGCATACACTTTTTTTTAGAGAGACCTTCAGAATTGTCTAAAATGGTCAAAATCAGTTTTGCAGTGTTTATATAGCTGCTGTGGCCGTAGTCAAGAACAGTTTAGCTGAAAGCCACCCTAGTGGGAAGTACAATTCCTGGGTGCTATGAGCAACCACATAGTTAAACTAGGACCCTGTAGGTAAATCTGTAGCCACAATTCAGAGGTAGCAGTAAAGCACTCAATGCAGGAAATAATGCCTAGGCCTAATACAATACATAAACAAGTAGACATGTAAACTAAGCAACCATGTCCCTAAGTTAACAAAACCGGACTACGGGGAGAGGTGCACCCTGAAGAGGTGAGTCTTCAGTCGTCGCTTGAAGGTGGCCAGGGTCTCAGCTGTTCTGACTTCCACAGGAAGGTCATTCCACCATCGTGGAGCCAGAACCGACAGGAGACGTGACCGGGAAGCGCAGGTGCGGAGGGGGAGGTGCTAGGCGTCCTGAGGTAGCAGAACGGAGAGGTCTGGCAGGTGTGTAGGGTTTGAAGATCTTGAGGAGGTATGTTGGGGCTGATCCCTTGACTGCCTGGTATGCTAGGACCAATGTCTTGAATTTGATGCGAGCTATAACAGGCAGCCAGTGGAGGGTAGAGCAGGGGGTGACATGGGAGTGTCTAGGAAGGTTGTAGACCAGACGGGCTGCAGCGTTCTGGATGAGTTGCAGGGGTCTGATGGCAGATGCGGGAAGGCCAGCCAAGAGCGAGTTGCAGTAGTCCAAGCGGGACAGTACCATTGCTTGGACCAGGAGCTGGGTAGAGTACGTGGTAAGGAAGGGACGGATCCTCCTGATGTTATACAGGAAGAATCTGCACGCCCGGCTTACCGCTGCAATGTTCATTGATAGGGACAGCCTGTTGTCCGTTGTCCGTTAGCTAACGTTAGCTAAAACGAAATCTAGATGTTTAGAATCCATCAAATATTATTTATTTTTCCTTAACAGATGAATAGTTCCAGAGACGTGGTAACGCTGTGTTCCTTTATGTTGGTGGTAAGTTGGTTTTTGCATATTAAAACTGCACTTGGATCAGAAGTGAAGGCTTGCGCTATAAGATGGTCGATATACAGTGGGGGAAATAAGTATTTCACCCCCTGCTGATTTTGTGAGTTTGCCCCCTTACAAAGAAAGGAACGGTCTATAATTTTCATGGTAGGTTCATCTTAACAGTGAGAGACAGAATATTAAAAAAAATCCCAGAAAATCACATTATATGAATTTTAAACATTTATTTGTGTTTTATTGAGGAAAATAAGTATTTCACCCCCTACCAACTAGCAAGAATTCTGGCTCCCACAGACCGGTTATGTGACCAGGAGGCACACAGATTAGTCCTCTTACTTAATTAGTACTCCTAATTAAGTACTCGTTACCTGTATAAAAGACACCTGTCCACAGAATCAATCAATGAATCAGATTCCAACCTCTCCACAATGGGCATCAGGGACAAAATTGTAGACCTGCACAAGACTGGAATGGGCTATAAGACCATTGGCAAGCAGCTTGGTGAGAAGGAGTCAACTGTTGGTGCGATAATTAGAAAATGGAAGAAACACCAATTGACCATCAATCTCCCTCGGTCTGGGGCTCCACGCAAGATCTCACCTCGTGGAGTGAACCTGATCATGAGAAAGGTGAGGGAACAACCCAGAACTACACGGCTGGAGCTTGTTGATGATCTCAAGGCAGCTGGGACCACAGTCACCAAGATGACCATTGGTAACACACTACGCCGTAATGGATTGAAATCCTGTAGTGCCCGCAAGGTCCCCTGCTCAAGAAGGCACATGTACAGGCCCGTCTGAAGTTTGCCAATGAGCACCTGGATGATTCAGAGGAGGCTTGGGAGAAAGTGCTGTGGTCAGATGAGACTAAAATCGAGCTCTTTGGCATCAACTCGACTCGCCGTGTTTGGAGGAATAAAAAAGCTGCCTTGGACCCCAAGAACACCATCCCCACCGTCAAGCATGGCGGTGGAAACATTATGCTTTGGGGCTGTTTCTCTGCTAAGGGGACAGGACGACTTCACCGGATCGAGGGGAGGATGAATGGGGCCATGTACCAGGAAATCTTGGGTGAGAACCACCTTCCCTCAGGCAGGACACTGAAAATGGGTCGTGGATGGGTGTTCCAGCATGACAATGACCCAAAGCATACGGTTAAGGCAACAAAGGAGTGGCTCCTTTGGGAGCACATTAAGGTCATGGAGTGGCCTAGTCAGTCTCCGGACCTTAATCCTATAGAGAATCTGTGGAGGGAGCTGAAGCTTCGAGTTGCCAAGCGACAACCTACAAACCCTAAGGATTTGGAGAGGATCTGCAGAGGAGTGGGCCAAAATCCCTCCTGGGATCTGCGCAAACTTGGTGACCAACTACAAGAAACGTCTGACCGCTGTGCTTGCCAACAAGGGTTTCTCCACCAAGTACTGAGTCATGTTTTGCTAGGGGGTGAAATACTTATTTTCCTCAATAAAACACAAATAAATGTTTAAAATTCATATAATGTGATTTTCTGGGGGGAAAAATTTCAGTCGTTCAGTTTTTTTTGTATTCTGTCTCTCACTGTTAAGATGAACCTACCATGAAAATTATAGACCGTTCCTTTCTTTGTAAGGGGGCAAACTCACAAAATCAGCAGGGGGTGAAATACTTATTTTCCCCACTGTATAAGCACGGTCATCGGTCAATCATAAAGTGTATCTGACTTCGCCACAAAACATCACAATGCCATATTTCAAGGTTCGAATTGTCAGCTGTAGAGCAAACAGTCTTGTCAGATATTTTATGGTGAAAATGCCTGCAACAGGTGCTGTATTTGGTTGTAATAACGGATTAAATCATGAAATTAGGAAACTACCGGTATTATTTCGGATCCCCATTTGATTACAAACAAAGACAACAAAACTATCGAACGCCAGACAGCTCATAATCCATATGTCACGGTTGTTCCCCTGAACCACCACCAGATGGCAGTGTTGTGCCTTCCTTTGGAAGGTTCACACCTGAACTTAATCATTTATCACCTCCCTATAAATACCCGCACCTGGCTTCGTTCAAATGCGAAATCGTAAGCCATTTTTACGATTTAGCCGGTACGGTTGAACGTGTCTTTTTAAAGACGTGTTTTCGTTGGATACTTATTTAGATAAAGAAGTTATCTCCTTCCAAGTATCCCTTTAGCAAATGTAGGACTTATTTTATGAAACCTTATTTAGGAACCTATCTACCTGTAGGCATTCAGTTTGGTTTCTTTCAAGCAGTCAAACAAGACTGTGTTTTGGGTTTTCATTTTCGTTATTTATTTGGCTCTTCTAGCCGTTTATTATTTTGTTCGGACAACTCGGTTGTCTTTGGCTTATTTTGTTCGTTTGTGTCTTTGTGGCACTTGGTCATCCGTTGGGTGATTATTTCTGTTTCCCCCTTTTTGTTATTGTTTCCCTATTTCTCTGATCTTCAGAGTTAGTGGTTAGACTGTAGGGCAGTACAGCCTAACTTATAGATTCCCCGGGGTTCTGCGAGTGGCACCAATCACTAACCACCCTCACAGTACGATTTCGCCATGAACACGGCGTCAGCGGATCCCCGCGGTATCGATCCACTAGCAGGTTTGCAAAATAGCGAAATGGAGAGACAGAGAACGACCATAGAAATTTTATTAGAACAACAACGAGTCATGCAAGACAACCAGGCTAGTATGGTCTCGTCTGTTCAAAGACTGGAGGGCTTGATCCAGACAATGGTCGACGGTCGTCCCCAAACTGCGGTGGGATTCGCCGGTCCTAATCCGGTCGTCACTCCTCGCTGGGGCACACCTGTGGGAGAGGGATTACGAGAGGCAAAGATTCAGCTTCCTCCTCGTTTTAGCGGCGAGTCCGGTAAATGTCGGGGTTTTTAGCTCAGTGCCAAATCGTATTCCAGACTCAGCCATCTAGATATAGCTCAGAGGAGTCGCGAGTGGCACTCGTGCTATCATTATTATCGGGGGCAGCCTCGAGTGGGCAGTACCTCTTATTCGCTCTCAAGCACCGGTATTGACAGACTCGCTGGGTTTAATGAAGAGAATGGAGTTGGTTTTTGACCACGAGCTTCACGACAGCGAATCTGCGACTAAATTGACGCGCATGCGCCAGGGTAACCAAAGCGTGGCGGAATTCTCTATTTCCTTCCGTACTCTCGCGGCAGTTACAGGGTGGCCTGAGAATCCTCTCATAACGTTGTTTACTAACGCGCTATCTGATCCGGTGAGAGACGCTAGCTACCATTGGCATTCCCGATTCACTAGATGAACTAGTTACCACTGCTATACGGATCGATAACCGTATTAGGGAACGCCAGCGAGAGAGAGGGGACAGAGAGCACCTGGTACCTACGAAAGGGTTCTTACCTCTGTTTCCTAAGCGCTTGGGCAAAGCAGACGAACCCATGGAAGTAGACAGTGCTAGTTTTCGGGTTCCGGCCAGAGGGGATGCGGACTTTTGTCGGTACTGTCGACTGACGGGTCACGTTATTAAAAATTGTTCCAAACTTAAGGGAAAACGAATAGTCTCATTATCGGGCCGGAAGCCGGTAGTGAGACATCAGTCCTCTTTCTTCCGAACCTTCATTCCTGTTGAACTATCCTGGGGGAGACAAAACATTAAAATAAACGCATTTCTTGATTCAGGAGCTGTTGATTGTTTTGTGGACTCCGGGTGGGCTAAAATAATTCACTTACCTGTTCGGGTTCTTTCACAATCTTGTGGTGTTACCGCTCTTGATGGCCGTCCGCTGGGTTCCGGTCGCATTAAGGAATCCACGGAGACTGTAAACATGCGGATCGCTTACGGCGAGCACACAGAACAAATAAAGTTTTTTTTGGTCGAGTCGCCTACGTACCCATTAGTTCTCGGACACTCCTGGTTAATAAAACATCAACCACAGGTGAACTGGGGTAGTCATAAAAACCCTATTGTTCAATGGGGGGATCAATGTTCACTTGGGTGTTTACCTTTTATTCCGTCGTCTTCCGGTTTCGGTGGGTCTAAAAGTCACGAGACCGATTCGAGACCGACGAATCAGTTTACTGTTCGCCTAATCATGCTCCCTCATCCGTACACTCCAATGAGACGGAGAAAGAACTCGAATGGGATCCACAATGTGATTGGGGAGTTCCGCTGGAGGAGTCCACGGGCGAGAGATTAGTGATCTAGAATCTTTGTCATTTGATTCTTTGGAGGCAGACATGCCGTCTACGGACACAGAACCTAATCCGTCGCGAGTCCCTAAACGATCGGTTAGTCACTCCAGTTCCGACTCCCATAAAAAATTCCGACCTGACATCATTGAGCCCGGGTTCCCTAAAAATCAGGAGGGGATGGAACTCATGAGTGCGGAGTTACTTCCGTTACCCTCCGGCATCCCTAAAACTTATTCTGATCTGAGCGAGGTGTTTAGTAAGCAAAGGGCTACTAAGCTACCCCGCACCGACCTTATGATTGCGCTATTGAGCTTCACCCAGGCACAGTTCCTCCACGTGGAGCCCTATATTCACTGTCTGTACCTGAGAGTGCGGCTATGAAAAGATACATTTCTGAATCCCTAGCTAACGGTTTTATCAGGCCATCCACGTCTCCTGCTGGGGGGGGGTTCTTTTTGTCGGTAAAAGGACGGGGATTACGACCTTGTATCGACTACAGAGGGTTAAATAATATAACCGTAAAGAATCGATACCCCCTTCCCCTTATGAACTCCGCGTTTGAACGTCTCCAAGGGGCGTCCATTTTTACTAAATTAGATCTTCGCAACGCATATAATTTGGTTCGGATTCGTCAGGGGACGAGTGGAAAACTGCTTTTAATACCCACAGTGGCCACTATGAGTATCTGGTCATGCCATTTGGTCTCACGTGCGCTCCCCGCAGTCTTCCAGGCGCTTGTGAATGACGTTCTCAGGGAGATGTTGGAGAAATCTGTTTTCGTCTATCTGGACGATATACTGATTTTCTCCACTTCTCTCTCTGAGCACGTTAAACACGTCAGACAGGTACTGAAATGCCTGCTCAACGCCAGACTGTTTGTTAAAGCAGAAAAATGCGTTTTCACGTTCCATCAGTTTCCTTCCTAGGATTCATTGTTTCGAGGGAAGGATCCAAATGGATCCCAATAAAGTGACTGCGGTCAGGGATTGGCCTGCTCCGGTCTCTGTTAAACAGGTGCAGCGGTTTTTGGGTTTGCTAACTTTTATAGACGGTTTATCCGCAATTTTAGTTCCGTGGTTGCCCCCATCACAGTGCTTACCCGAAAGACGGTCCCCTCTCGGTTCCAATGGACTCCTAAGGCGGAGGGCGGCGTTCGCGAATTAAAGAAGAGATTCTGTTCAGAACCCATTTTAATTTCTCCTAATCCTTCACTGCCCTTCATTGTTGAGGTTGATGCCTCTGAGCTCGGTGCAGGGGCTATATTATCCCAGCGGTCGGCCTTAGACCAGAAAGTTCATCCCTGTGCGTATTTCTCTCGGAGCCTTTCCCCTGCCGAGAGAAATTACGATGTTGGGGACCGGGAGTTATTAGCGGTGAAATTAGCACTGGAGGAATGGCGTCACTGGCTAGAGGGGCGGAGCATCCCTTTACGGTCTGGACAGACCATAAAAACCTGGAATACATCCAGGGGCTCAGCGTCGTAATTCACGGCAAGCTCGATGGGCATTGTTTTTACTAGGTTTAATTTTATTTTGACCTACCGACCGGGTTCAAAAAACATTAAACCAGACGCTCTTTCCCGCTTGTACGATGGGTCAGAGCAGGACCGTCCGCCCACACCCATTATCCCAGGAGCACAAATTCTATCCCGGTCTCATGGGAGATAGAGAAAGTGGTGCACGAGGCTCAGCGCCTTGAGCCGGGTCCTGGCGGGGGTCCTCGGGGTGTCTCTTTGTTCCGTCAGGAGCACGCGCCCAAGTTCTTCAGTGGGGCACTCCTCTCGGCTCACGGGTCACCCGGGCATACATCGTACGCACGATTTCCTGGGCAGACGGTTCTGGTGGCCCGGGATGGAGAAGGATGTGCGGGAGTTTGTGGCAGCCTGTACTGTTTGTGCTCGCAACAAGGGCTCACAGCTGGCACCGTCAGGGTTACTTCGGCCTTTACCCGTTCCGCATCGTCCTTGGAGCCATATTGCCTTGGACTTTGTCACCGGCCTACCCAGTTCGAATGGTCTTACGGTCATTCTGGTAGTGGTGGACAGGTTTTCGAAGGCGGCCCACTTCATTCCACTTCCTAAACTGCCATCCGCACTCGAGACAACTCGCCTGATGGTGGACCATGTCTTTCGCCTTCATGGGTTGCCGCAAGACGTGGTGTCTGATCGGGGGCCTCAGTTTTCGGCCAGATTCTGGCGGGCCTTTTGTTCCCTTTAGGGGCGTCGGTCAGTCTGTCTTCGGGTTTTCACCCTCAGACCAATGGACAGACTGAACGCACGAATCAGACTATGGAGAACACTCTCCGGTGTCTGGCCTCCTCCAATCCCACATCGTGGAGTCGGCATCTTGCCTGGGCGGAGTACGCCCATAACACCCTGCGTAATGCCTCTTCTGGTCTCTCTCCGTTCGAGGCTCAATTTGGGTTTCAACCTCCTCTGTTTCCTGAGCTGGAGGGTGACGCAGGGGTGCCCTCCGCAGCGGCCTTTGTGCGACGTTGTCGGGCCACCTGGCGGAGAGGTTCGGGCGGCACTGTTGCGTGCCGTGGATCGCCAGAGGGAGTTTGCTAACCGTCGTCGACGGGCTGCTCCAGCGTATCGGGTGGGGCAACGGGTGTGGCTTTCTACTCGGGATCTGCCGTTACGGGTAGAGTCCCGGAAACTCGCGCCGCGCTTTATTGGACCTTTCAAAATCATCCATAAAATTAACCCGGTCACCGTTCGTTTACAGCTCCCACAATCCATGCGGATACATCCCACGTTTCACGTATCCCGCATAAAACCACTACTTATTAGCGCCTTAGCGCCTCCCGAAGTACCGCCGCCGCCGCCTCGTATCATTGGAGGGGTCCTGCTTACACGGTACGGAGTGTTGTGGCCTCACGGCGAGTAGGCAGGGGAACTCAGTTCCTTGTGGACTGGGAGGGTTACGGTCCTGAGGAGCGCAGTTGGGTCCCGTCCCGGCACATCTTGGATCCATCGTTGATCCAAGATTTTCACCGGCGTGGTTCTGAAGGGTCGTCAGGAGTCGTCCCTTAAGGGGGGGGTCCTGTCACGGTTGTTCCCCTGAACCACCACCAGATGGCAGTGTTGTGCCTTCCTTTGGAAGGTTCACACCTGAACTTAATCATTTATCACCTCCCTATAAATACCCGCACCTGGCTTCGTTCAAATGCGAAATCGTAAGCCATTTTTACGATTTAGCCGGTACGGTTGAACGTGTCTTTTTAAAGACGTGTTTTCGTTGGATACTTATTTAGATAAAGAAGTTATCTCCTTCCAAGTATCCCTTTAGCAAATGTAGGACTTATTTTATGAAACCTTATTTAGGAACCTATCTACCTGTAGGCATTCAGTTTGGTTTCTTTCAAGCAGTCAAACAAGACTGTGTTTTGGGTTTTCATTTTCGTTATTTATTTGGCTCTTCTAGCCGTTTATTATTTTGTTCGGACAACTCGGTTGTCTTTGGCTTATTTTGTTCGTTTGTGTCTTTGTGGCACTTGGTCATCCGTTGGGTGATTATTTCTGTTTCCCCCTTTTTTTTATTGTTTCCCTATTTCTCTGATCTTCAGAGTTAGTGGTTAGACTGTAGGGCAGTACAGCCTAACGTATAGATTCCCCGGGGTTCTGCGAGTGGCACCAATCACTAACCACCCTCACACCATACACGTATTCTTATTATGCTACACGTACTGTTTTATGATACGTGTATTGTTTTTTATGTCGTCATACATCCGTATGATCCAATCAGATAGCAGATTTGGATATGCGTATGCTTTGTAATTTATGCGTTTAAATGTCACCAGCACATAATCATGACAAACTATGACAGTAACACTAACCTCTGGTTTGTCATCTGTAACATGCATTCACGTAGTAGTGACTAAAGGTGAAATCACCGTTTTTCACGAAACTGGTAGCATAAGCATTCAGTTCTTCACACGATATATTCAAGAATGGCGTCGAGAATAAATTTTCTCCCGACCTGTGGAGATGCAATTGTCCAATGCACGCACATCCTTACATCGGACAACAGGTCCGCTGATACTATTGTACCTTCTACTGTATATCAAGGGCTGTGTTCGAAACCGTTCCCTATTCCCTAAATAGTGCACTATATAGTGTGTTGAACAAATTGGCGAACACACTATATAGTGCATTATTTAGGGAATAGGGAACGGTTTCGAACACAGCCAAGGTAACGTTAGGTCCATCGCACATGAGCTCGTACATTGGTTGCGTGTGCAGCGCTTCGCTTTGATGTTGGCCTATACATTGTTATAGCACTTATATGTGGTCTCGTGGAGGCGAAAGTTCGGGGAGCGCCAAATTAAGTAAAAAAAATGCACGTCATCTGGATGCAAGAGCAACATTTGTAAAAATCTAACTTTGTATGGGGAGACGTTCAGAGAATAGCCTAAACAAAAATGGGTTGCTTAAAGGCAGAGGCTGAAAGCAGAAGCGCTCCATTTATAAACGTATTTAGCGTTCCTCAAAACCTCCAGAAAAAAATGATTGGCAACTTTGTGGTGAAAAGTATGTAGACACCCATTTTTTAAGTGTCCGCATAGGCCTACTTTTAGCCCCTTAAGTTCCAGAGAAGGGAAATCTTAACGCTACAGCATACAATAACATTCTAGACGATTGTGTGCTTCCAACTTTGTTGTTTGGGGAATGCCCTTTTCTGAACAGAACATGCCTAAAAAATGTGTGTGAGGCATCATAAAAAAACGTGTATCGATACACGTATCATAAAACATACGTGTAACATAACAATGCGTGTATTCATTTAATACACGTATCATAAAACAATACGTGTATCATAATAAGAATACGTGTATGGATTATGAGTTGTCTGGCGTTCGATACAAAACAAGCGACTAGAGCTAACGTTGCAACAGTAGGTTATAGCCATAGCTATAGAACACGTTAATGTTTAAATGACGTAACAGGTTTCCTGACATAACCCTGCATATATTCAGGCAATCGCAATCAAATTTACGCTCATACTTGAGATATACATTTCTAGAAGAGTCCCTAGGATCGTAGAGGCAAAGCAAAAATGAGTTTACTTTGGAAGTTACAATCTTGGGTAAGTGGACACTGGACAAAAAAACCTGGACGATTAAATCTTCTGAGGGGAAAGGATTAGACAGTAGCATGGATACAGGCGAAAGATGAGGAGATGTACAAAGAGAGGGAAGAGTGGAGAAAAGACATGGATGTCCTGGAGGCAAAGATGATGAGACGGCGAAACAGGGAGAAGGAGGTATTAGTCAGGTGGAAGGTGGATCAGATGGAGAAGCAGAGGAAAGAAATGGAGAGGGGGATGTGTTTGGAGAGAGATCTGTGGGTTTTGGAGAGGGAGAATATGGTGGTGGAGAGAGAGAGGATGGAGAGGGAGATAACGGCGAGGAGTGGACAAATGGAGGAGGAAAGGAAGGAAATGGAGAAAAAACAATACAATGGGAGAAGAGAGAGGGAAAATGGCAAGAGAGATTATGGAGATGAATGTGGAGAGAGAGAAGATGGAGGAAGAGAGGAAGAAGATTGAGGTGGAGAAAGAGAGGATAGTAGCAGAGAGAATGATGATGGAGGGTGAGAAGGAGAAGATGGAGCAGGAGAGAGAGAAGATTGCAAAAGAGAAAAAGAACATGGAACGAGAGAGAGAGATATTGGAGGAAGAGAGGGTTTTGCAGATAGAGAGGATGAATATGGACAGAGAGAAGGTGGGGGAAGAGAGGAAGAAGACTTAGGTGTAGAAACAGAGAATTGGGCAGGAGAAAGTGAGAATGGTGGCAGAGTTGGAGAAGATTGAGGCAGAGAAAGAGAGGATATTAGCAGAGAGGATGATGATGATGGAGTGGGAGAGATTGAAAAAGACAGCAAGAACATGGAACGAGAGAGAGATATTGAAGGAAGAGATTGTTTTGTAGAAAGAGCTGTCGGAGAGGGAGAAAGAGAGGATGAATATGGACAGATGGAAGCATGGAGGCAGACAAGGAGAAGATGGAGATTGGCTATGAGAGGGAGAAGGAAGTGCTACTGAAGGCATGCACTATGGAGGAGCAGAAGACAGCAAAAAGAAAGGGAAAATGCTTCCACTGGTGGCATTCTTTAGAAGGATGAGGAAAGAGGACAACGTTTGCCTGATCACAGAGGTAGAAGAGGAAAATAAACAAGTAAAGTCCAGATGATCCAAACAGAAAGAGAAATCCAGCTAGGTAATTGCTGATTCCCCTATCATATGAAGCCAGATAGTTATCCAATCTTTTCCCCATTATAAATAATATTAAAATTATATAATAATAATACAATTATAAATAATCACTAACATGACAACTTATTCCAGGATGTCAAGAGTTGGAAGAGACATGGAGGGAGTGAGGATTTCCAGCTGCCACAATTCCACAATTGAATAAATTGCTTTGTAATTTAATTCAAATCTTGCGATTTTGTTCAAACAATTTTAAGATAAGTATACTTGTATTGTCCCCGTAGGGAAACTTGTCTTAGACTCAGTGTCGCTGCTTTACAAAAAACATAAACACGTGTCACATCATACATAAATACAAACAAACAAACATACTTATATACACACATACAGTGCCATCAGTAAAGGTAGGAGTAACATATTGCTCAACCCCGTTGCGGCATCATAAAACTTCATAAAACTATATAATTAAATTATATATATATTTAAATTCCTAAAAGGGATTACCAAAGTGAAATACCAAAGATTTTTTGGGATAATTGGGGTCAGCAGAACAAGAGGCCACAGGTGGAAATGAGTTAAAGGCAAATTCCGCACAGATATTAGGAAGTTTTTCTTTACACAGAGAGTTGTCAATGCCTGGAACAGCTTTGCCAGGTCGGGTAGTACAGGCAGAAACACTTGGGCTATTCAAGTCCAGGCTAGATGCAGTACTAGATACTCTAGATTAGGACATGACGAGCCTAGATGGGCCGAACGGCCCGCTCGTCATTATGTATTGTTATGTTCTTATAATAATAATAATAATAATACATTTGATTTATTTCGCACTTTTCATTTTATAAAGAAAATCTGAAAGCGCTTTACATAATGGTACATGAGTTGAGTTTGGACTAAAGTTTATAATGCACTCAAGACATTTTAAAAAACAAATTACACTAAATCTTGCATGACTAGACAGCTTTCCCCTTTTGCACAGTCACTATAGCCCCATACTGCGTTGATGTTTAAAATTATAGTTGACGTGGGTACAAATTAGTTTTTAAATCTATTGAGTTTGCACCTAGGGACTCTATCGTCTGCCGGAGGGTAAAAGCTCATACTCAGGAGGAAATGAGATGGGTCAGACAGTATTTTATGTGCTCCAGTATGAACAGACTGCTTGTAAATAGACTGGAAGGACTGATGTTCTATCCTCCCTATGACTTGCATGGCAGTCTGTACAAGATAGGCAAGCTGGGATTTTAACTGTTCTGCAAGGTTGCCGTACCATGCCTGTATCCCATACCTAATTAAGCTCTCTAACTGCCTGGTAGAATAAGAACATGCATCTTTGATTCACCCCATACTGCCCGTTTACACCGTAGCTAGGTAGCTGACTTAAGGTACCTAGTGAAACACGAGCTTGGGCGATGAAACTTTATTCATTTCAGTGTTCCATGACTCTTCTTTTCTGTTCATTGCTAGCTGTAAATGTAATGCAATACAAGTGCAAAAAACCTGAGAAGAAGCTAGATATACGTAGACATGGGTGGCTTGCTTACATCATGTACTGTTAGATATAGCCAGCGAATCAGCTTGTAGGCAATACACTGATTGAGTATAGGCCTATAGCTAGTTAGCGACGTTGCTAATGCTTGCTAACTAGCAGTGGAAGTTACATACCATGGTTTGATTTGTAGGGGAGAGCAGGGTAAGTTGTCACACGGGTAAGTTGTCACACTGTTCATACCTCCAACCACAGGGGCGCCATCTAAAAAATGGAATAGCTGCTTTGGTGCAATTAGGGCCAGCTTGAAATTACTTTGCACAGGTGGTCACAGGCCTCTTTAATTGCAATCAAGCAGAAGGCGTTCGCCTTTTTTCCTGCAAAAGTAAGTAAATGGTGTCGTGTATTTCATGTAATAAAACCGTGTTAGGTATAAAAATGTCCTAAATTATGTTTCTGTACCGAATGAGGGAAACAATAAGGTGTTTATTTATATGTTAGCTGCAGTATTTTGTCGAACTAACCGTGTTTTTTAACAAACGTTTGCCCACATGCCCGTTTGGGGCTAGTTGTCTAAATGGCTTTGAGGCAAGTTGTCACATGAAGCTAATTTAAATTTGTTTTTGAAGGAAATATGCATTGAGGGGAGGAAGGAAAGGAACAAACAAACGAAGGAACCAAAAATAAAGTGAGATGATGGTGCGAAATTATAAAAGAAAGACAGAGAATGGTAGCACAGCTCCGGATATAATGCTGAAGGCAGTCAGACAGGTGAAGCTGGAGAACAAATCAATCAGAAGCACAGCAAACGATTTTAATATAAACTACCGTACTCTGGCTCGGTATTGTGAAAAGATTACCAGCGAAGAGATTGTCAGTCAGGCAGCCATGCCAACAACAGTGGTTGGCTATAGAAAGCCACGGCAGATATTTCCACCTGAGTTGGAGATGCAGCTGGTTCATTATATTGCCAGGTCAGCGGACATTTATTTCGGTCTGTCGCCTAGTGAGACCAAAAGACTTGCCTACCAGTTTGCTGTGGCACACAAGCTGAAGTTCTCACCAACGTGGGCTGAAACAGAAAAGGCCAGCTCCGAGTGGTTTACAGCCTTTTTAAAAAGGCACCCAATGCTGTCGATAAGAAAGCCTGAGGCAACGAGCCTTGCCAGAGCTAGTAGCTTCAACCGGGAAAATGTAAATGCCTTCTTCGACAATTTAGCCAATGTGCTGGACAGGCATCGATTTGGACCAGGGGACATATGGAATGTGGACGAAACTGGGGTGACCACGGTCCATAAGCCTGACAAAGTAGTGGCCAGACGCGGATTCAAACAAGTAGGGTCGCTGACCTCCGCTGAAAGGGGGACACTTGTCACACTGGCCTGTGCTGTATCAGCCACAGGAAATAGTATACCTCCATATTTCATATTCCCCCGTGTCAACTTCCGAGACCATTTTTTAAACAGCGGCCACCTGGCAGCAGGGGGGCGGCAAATCCATCGGGGTGGATGAAAGATGTGCACTTTGTTGACTTTCTTAAACATTTCACTGAGCATACAAAATGCTCAAAGGAGAAACCATCTTTGCTGCTTCTGGACAACCACATATCTCATATGTCCATTGATGGACTCAATTACGCCAAAGAAAAACGGCATAATTATGGTCTCGTTCCCACCCCACTGCTCTCATCGGCTTCAACCCTTAGACAGGTCTGTCTACGGGCCGCTAAAAAGGCACATCAACACGGCGTGTGATGCATGGATGAGGAACAATCCTGGGAAAACAATGACTATTTATGACATTCCTGGGATTGTGGCAATCGCGTATCCTGTGGCGGCAACCCCCCTGAACATTCAGGCTGGCTTTAGGGTAGCTGGGGTACAGCCTTACAACAGGGACATCTTTTTGGAAACTGAGTTTGCGCCATCCTATGTCACGGATCGCCCTGCCCCATCAGGCCCCAGCACCAACCCTGCCCTGCCAGGCACAAGCACCAACCCTGCCCTGCCAGGTACAAGCACCAACCCTGCCCTGCCAGGCACAAGCACAGGCACAGAGACACACCCAGACCCGGTCAGTTCCCATGCCAGCAGACTACCAAAGGCAAGGGTAAAAAGAAACCTGGACGAGTCAGCAGCGGATGAAGAGGAATGCTTATGCCTAGTCTGCATGGAGCCATTTTCGAACAGCCGCCCAAACGAGACTTGGGTGCAGTGTGGGAGATGCAAGAAGTGGGCCCATGATGCTTGCACCCCAGGCCACACAATTTATGTGTGCCAGAACTGTGACTCGGAAGATGAGTCTGATTAGATGAGTTCTGTAATGAAATGTACTTGGTTGTTTTTTGAATTTTAAAGTAAAAAGAAATGTTTTCTTCACAATTACTGTGTTGTGTTCTTATTTGTTGATAATCCAATGTGACAACTTACCCACTGGTGGGGTAAGTCGTCCCAAGTGCACACCCTCTATGTAACTGTCTACAACTCCATACTGAAATAATACATGAAAATGCAATTAATACAAAATATGTGCCCAAGACTTCCACCTTTCATTTGGTATGACATTTATACCACTCTGATGTATTGTGCCCAGTACAGGTAAGACACAGTGGAAAGTGTGCCAACATACCCCGCTCTCCCCTACTTAATCGTCAGCTCGCTACATGCCAAATATGTTCAGTTTCAATCAAAGTTAACTCGGCTACGAACAAACTTAACTTACCTCGGGAAAGAGTGAATGAACATGAGAAATACGTCACTTGTTTTGCACTGTGGACTCATTCAAATGTCTGAAACGAAAATTCAAAAATAAATGTTATTCATAGCAAGTCCGTTAGCTGGCATTTATAAATTACTAAAGCATTATTGTTATTATGAATATTAAAAGTTTGCACTCCAATTTTGGAGCGCAAGAACCTTGAATGCCCTGATGTTTACAGAAACCAGGCGTGCCATTTGTGACCGTGAATGCCGTGGCTGTCGGATAAAGTATAATTAAGGTTTTAGTCTTCAGTGTCTTCCTTACCGTCAGTTTTGCCTGAGGCCTTGGTCCCTTGGCCCCTCTGCGCACAACAATAACCTTTTGCTTGCATTGTGGTAAGGAAGTGTGGCTACACGGAGGGAAGTCCTTAGTTTCTAAAAAAACTAAAAAACATTGCGCAATACGCTAATTGCGTGCTTTGGATTTCTTGTATTTCACAATTTTACGCTTAAGTGATTTTCCTCTGTTGATTCATTCCAGGCTTTTTAATCCAGCGCAGTTTAGAGAAGGTTAAGAAAGTATAAGATATTGCTGACTGCTAAGTTTGGGGAACGTTTTAAAAATAAAAGTTTTCCACAACGTTCGTGGAAATTTACAAGAAATAGACCTAAATTGGAACCTTAAGGGGACATTAGCAGAACGTTCTGTTTTAGCTAGGATCAGACCTCGGTCAAAAATAGTTGTATTTGGAATGTATTTTCTGAATAGCAACTCTCAAAATAAAAATAAAAAATACCCATGTATTCAAATAAATATGCTCAACTAATGAAAAAATATTTTTATTATTCAAATATTGATCCCACAAATATTATTTTAAAGTATTTAAATATTAATACGTTGAAATATATATATATATATATATATGCATACATACCTGCACACACACACACACACACACACAATTATGTCAGACATGTGTGAACACATATTGGGAAGTTGCATGGGGATTTCCCTGTCCGCTGCGCTCTCAATAAATGTAGGCGCGCGCCGTTCTACCGGCAGATTGCTTTCGCTGGCACAACTAGCCTACACGACTACAAACCAAAACTGAGGATAAGCACCTATCTAAGGAAATACCAGTAAGTACTCGGCAGTGTTCTTTATTTTCACGCAGTGACTGTGGTTTCTTAATATTCAAGAATCGTTTTGTAATTACATATACGTTCTCTCATTGTCACAATTTATGTTTTATGTGATGCACTAACACATAGCTTGTGTTTGTTCCTGTAGCTTTACCGAAAAGGACAACATGGAATTCAAGACTTCTTGTAACAATTTGGAAAAGGTGAGACACTATAACTAAAGTGTTTATTGGTAACTGGTAAACACAAGCCTAATCTATCAACACTGTCAATATTACATGAATAAAATTGGCTCATTTTGTTAGAATGTAAACTGATAAGGTTGGCATGTGGTAGCAGTAATTATATTAATGTTGCTCTGCAGCATCTGTTGGATGTTGACAATAAGGCTGGCAAATTCTCACATTATAGTTGTTCTAGTCAAGAGGAGTAATCGTCGTTTTCCCTTCCACAAAAAGGTCCCCAGCTGTGACTGCCAGGAAGGACTGCAGTTGGAGGTGACCCAGCACCCCCACACCTTTTGCCATGTTGCCAACCTCATCATCGCCCTGCAGAGGATGAAGCACTGCCACACTCCTCTGGGCACTGAGTTCAGTGACGATGACCTGCTCAACTACATGCTGGAGAATGTGGTGGAAGGTAGGCTGAAGCTGTGCACAATTCGCTCACTGATGCGCCTTGCCAGCCTTCTGGGTGGTTTCGCTTTACATTGATTCAAACCCCGGTTCAGTGTGGCTCACTTGCTACACTTGTCATTTCTCTCAGTGCTCAGTTCTGTTAACAGCGACAATAAAGAGTAATATTACAATATTACTGCCAGTATATAGTTGAATAAAATAAAAAAGTTTTAGCCCTTTCTAAAGGAATCATGTGTCATATAGCACATTCCCGAACGTAAAAGTATTAGTTGATCTGACTGATTTAAAAGTGACTGGGATGTGAATATGGAACATTTATTGTTCATGGCATGTATAGCTATTTCTGACATAATATGAACTTAAGAGAGTAAAGCATGCTTTAATACAAATTAAAAGTGTACAATAAAGAACTATTCAGAGGTTGCGATAATGCCTGGAACGAAAACCAGCATACACAGAGGGTAACCAGGACCGAGGTTTGGGACCACTGCTTTAGTGCAGAAAGAAAAAACTGAGACTAAAGACAATTCATGTTCATTTTTATTTTATATTATTTTGTTTTAGTTTATGTTTACAATAATCACCTTGGTACATAACATTGCTTGCTGTCTTTACCCCACGTAGTGGAGTAGCCAGTGGCAATGGTGGGATTATGCTTATTTTGCTAAACGGTGTGCCTCTTCTCTCACAGAGCATGTGGCGCTGAGGGTACTGGAAGGCCAGGAGAATATGCCCACTGTGTTCAGGAGCACTAGAGTACTGGGGTGCAGTGTGTGTGACAAGGACCAGAAGAGCCTGGTGCTGAACCAGGGGCCGCTGAGGCTACATGCAGTGATACTGCAGGGTGGCAACATGGACCTCAAAGGTGAGCCCAGCCACAGCATACATTCACCTCAGGGCTTGGAAAACCAGGGAACAAAGTTGGAGAGGTATGGGTAACTGCCAAAATAAAGGGAACACCAATGTAAAGTGTCTTAATAGGGCATTGGGTCATCATAAGCCATCAGAACAGCTCCAGTGTTCCTTGGCATAGATTTGACATAGATCTGGATCTCTGGAGGGATACAACACCATTCTTTCATGAGAAATTCCATCATTTGGTGTTTTGTTGATGGTGAGTGGAAAATGGTGTCTCAGGCACCGCTCCAGAATCTCCCATAAGTGTTCAATTGGGTTGAGATCTGGTGACTGAGATGGTGTTTACCTTGCCCTCTAAGAGGTTGAGTGGATCTAAACCATGCCAGGAGAATGCATCCCGCATCAGAACGCAGCAGCCAGAACCAGTGTTTTCTTTATTTTGGCAGACACCTGTACATATTTTTCTAAATGGCAAATTTGCTAAGACTTCTTAGCAGTTTCATGATAGATGCTCTCAGAAGCCCCAGTTGATAAACTTCTTTATTTACTTCATATGTTTTAACCAAGTGACTCCCACTGAGATAATAACCATTTTCAAGGGAGCCCTGGCCACATGTTCCGCTGAGTGGAAGTGTACTATAATAGTTAGAAAACTGGGCTTTAAACTGAGAGGTTGCAGGCTTGATTCCCAGGTGGGGCACTGCTTTTGTACCCTTGAGTGAGGTATTTAACATGAATTGTTTCAGTAAATATGCAGCTGTATGAATCGATAGTGAAAAAAAGAAGTCACTCTGAATAATGTCTGCTAAATGCCTAAACATATATAACAAAAATGTTTCTCTCTGCCCCTACAGTACAGTTGAACATGTCTACATACATAGCCCGCAGCTTCACTGACAGCACAAGCCGGCCTGTTGCGTTGGGTATCGCAGGAACTAATTTCTACCTGTTCTGCTCATTGTCTGATGACCAACCCATCTTGCAGTTGGAGGTAAATGCATTCTGTAAAGAATGGTGTAAAAAGGAATTTATAATACAATGGTATTAAAGTTCATTTTAAATCTACCTTGAGTACATACCATCAAGATGGTAATTTTGGGACTCCCTTTTCCTGACACAAGCAAGTAGGCAGGCAGCACTGCATTCTTTTAAGTCAAGTGACTATAGTATAATAATAGTTGATCCTATTAATATCTGCACCTATTGAGAGCATTGTTTTGTTTTCGATTGCATCGTGTTGAGTAAAAGTCAACTGTTTTGTTACGCTTTTCACTTGCAAATGTGATGTGTATCATAATTCACCTGGCCACAAATGTCTGTCTGCTTAGTAACTTCATGAGGAAATAACTAGGTGCTTACAGTTGTGGATTCTGCATCCTTTTTTCAGGAGGTCAACAACAAAGACACACTGAAAAGAATCAATGAACAGGGAGACATGGCGCGTTTCCTGTTCCTGAAGCGTGACAGTGGCTTGTCCGTGACCAGGCTAGAGTCTCTCAAGTTCAGAGGATGGTTCATCAGCACAGCTGTGGACGATAAGAAGCCCGTGGAGATGTGCACAGAGGACAGCACGACCCACATCACCTCCTTCACCATCAAACAGCTCTGAGCTTCACAAGACACAGACAGACCATCCTGATGGGTTACAATTCCCAACCATTCTTTGATTGTATGTACAGCCACTAAGATTGTATTTATTCATATCGTGTAATTTTCTATTTATTTATGGAGTGTGATCCCTTTGAGTCGGACTCAAATGTTAAGTCTGCCACTAGGTGGCGATCTCTGGTCTATGGCCAGCTTCTTTGCGGAAGGTACATACTCTTTGTATTCCAGGAAATAATGCCAGTGGCATAGTTGTGTTCTGAATGGTCCCCGAGATATTTGAAATGCAAATACACGTTATTTATTTTATTTATATCATATATTATTTGATCCCTTGCCTATGAAAATGGCTGTAAATGTTGAAATTAACTTTATTTTAAAGAAAGAAGCACTGCTTTATTTGTATGATTATGGGAGTGTAATGATTTTCTATTTAATAATAAATTATTTTGTGATCTTTAATTGTGTGTTCATATTATTAGTTAATCTACATGGTCAGTATACCGTATTCTTAACATTTCAACAATTCATCAATGTCATCATTATGGGTTCCAGGGCCGGTTTTACAAATCTTTTCACTTGCCATCTGCTGGGCAAGATATGCAACTGCAATTACGTGGATGTTTCATTCTGGAAGTCTTTATATTTTGTTCAATAATGTATTTTCTTAAGGGGTAATGAGTGCTTTATATTGCTACCAACATAAGAACATTTTAAAAGTGAACAGAGTTTAAAAAAATTATTTGTTTCTATGAGATAACAGTGTCACGAACGACATTTACATGTACAGTACATTTACTTTTTTTCCATTTGGCAGACCAGAGCTTATCCAGAGCGATTTACAGTGAGTGCATTTAAAAATGGCAAGAACAATCATAGTTAGCGCAAGATATTAGTACAGTAACAATACAACAGACATCACCACACAGCGAATGTAAAGTTGCAGGGTCGGGAAACCTTTTAAAAACTATTTCAAAAGCAGCAGTTAGCTAACTTTAATTAACGTTAGGTAAGCTTGTTAGCCAACGTTAGCAAACGTCTCATGACATGTTTTTTGTTAACTAATTAGCTAGCGGGCTCATGTTACACGAATAATTGACTACTGTTAGCTAGCTAATACAATGGCAACTGGCTACTTTAGCAGAATTTAAATATAAATATAATGCTAAGGACAAGCCGTTTCAGCTCGCTCCTGCCCTAAATGACCTAGCTAGGAATTAAAATTCGATCTAGCTTGTGCGAGCTAAAAAGTAAAACATTAATTAAGGCTAACCAGCTACAACAGTAAATAAAGCAGCGATAGCTAATGGCATATTAAGTTAAAATTCGTCAAGCATAGCTAGGAAATGCACACATTGCTTCTGGTTACACCTCACACAAAACGTTTATTCACGAAGCGTAGATATCACCTTTCTTAACATGGCATAATATCTCCATAAGTCATTCACAATCAGTTACAACTCTTTAATGAAGTATGTCTAAACATGATCTGTAAAACAGGTTGTAGCAGGGTGGCAGGGGTGGCCACCGTGCTAGGTGGTGAGTGGATGAAAGACCAAACAAAAACTTAGTTCCAATAGGCCAAAGGCCAATTTATTACCTTTTTTCCAAGCAATTAAACACAACACGAAGATAAAGCAATTAACTTTAAAACTCTCCAATAGAGGGGAAACAGCAACAAAAAAAACAGCGCTTCTGCCTCCATGCCCCAAAACTCTCTCATCAGGCATGGCAGGCTGTGTTTTTATAATGGCCTAACGAAGGCAATGAGTTGATTGCTCATTAGCCTCAGGTGAGCCTGCCTGTAAGTGAGGCCGCTGCTGTCCAAGGCCATGTAGTCCTCTCCAGGCTGTGGGAGGGAACAGGAACACCTGACAGCAGCCAAAAAGGAGGCGCATCCCTCTCTACTCCTCCCTCCACCTCTCCCAGTGTCACATACCCTCCCCCTCAGCTCCGACTAAGGGGAGGAGGCAGAAATCTCTAGACACCGGGAGAGGAACATCAGGGCTCTAGGAGGCTCTGTCCCCAGGGTCGAAGATAAGCCATGCCTGTTGCACCAGTGAGCTGATAGCAGAGGCATAAGGCAGCTTTGTGCCCCTGGAAAAGCTGGGAACAGCAGGCGATGAGGGGCCCCCGGGAGGCCAGCAGCAGCACGCGACCAGGGGCCCTCAGGGAGGCCGGCAACAGCAGGATGCCATGGATCCTCAGGGAGGCCGGCGACAGCAGGGCGCGATGGGCCCTCAGGGAGGCCGGCAGGAGCCAGTGGTGAGGGCCCCCAGGAGGCCAGCAGCAGCACGCGACCAGGGGCCCTCAGGGAGGCTGGCAACGGCAGGGCATGATGGATCCTCAGGCAAGCCGGCGACAGCAGGGCGCAATGGGCCCTCAGGGAGGCTGGCAGGAGCCAGTGGTGAGGGGCCCCCAGGGAGGCCAGCAGCAGCACGCGACCAGGGGCCTTCAGGGAGGCCGGCAACAGCAGGGCGCAATGGATCCTCAGGGAGGCTGGCAACAGCAGGGCACGATGGGTCCTCAAGGAAGCCGGCGACAGCAGGGCGCGATGGGCCCTCAGGGAGGCCGGCAGGAGTCAATGGTGAGGGGCCCGCAGGGAGGCCAACAGCAGCACGTGACCAGGGGCCCTCAGGGAGGCCGGCGACAGCAGGGCGCGATGGGCCCTCAGGGAGGCCGGTAACAGCAGCATGTGACCAGGGGCCCTCAGGGAGGCCGGTAACAGCAGCACGCGACCAGGGGCCCTCAGGGAGGCCGGTAACAGCAGGGTGCAATGGGCCCTCAGGGAGGCCGGCAACAGCAGGGCGCGATGGGCCCTCAGGGAGGCCGGTAACAGCAGCACGCGACCAGGGGCCCTCAGGGAGGCCGGTAACAGCAGGGTGCGGTGGGCCCTCAGGGAGGCCGGTAACAGCAGGGCGCGATGGGCCCTCAGGGAGGCCGGCGACAGCAGCACGCGACCAGGGGCCCTCAGGGAGGCCGGTAACAGCAGGGTGCGGTGGGCCCTCAGGGAGGCCGGTAACAGCAGGGCACGATGGGTCCTGAAGGAAGCCGGTGACAGCAGGGCGCGATGGGCCCTCAGGGAGGCCGGCAGGAGTCAGTGGTGAGGGGCCCGCAGGGAGGCCAACAGCAGCACGTGACCAGGGGCCCTCAGGGAGGCCGGCGACAGCAGGGCGCGATGGGCCCTCAGGGAGGCCGGTAACAGCAGCATGCGACCAGGGGCCCTCAGGGAGGCCGGTAACAACAGCACGCGACCAGGGGCCCTCAGGGAGGCCGGTAACAGCAGGGTGCAATGGGCCCTCAGGGAGGCCGGTAACAGCAGGGTGCGATGGGCCCTCAGGGAGGCCGGTAACAGCAGCATGCGACCAGGGGCCCTCAGGGAGGCCGGTAACAGCAGGGTGCGGTGGGCCCTCAGGGAGGCCGGTAACAGCAGGGCGCGATGGGCCCTCAGGGAGGCCGGCAGGAGCCAGTGGTGAGGGGCCCCCAGGGAATCCAGCAACAGCAAGGCGCGATGGGCCCTCAGGGAGGCCGGCAACAGCAGGGCGCGATGGGCCCTCAGGGAGGCCGGCAGGAGCCAGTGGTGAGGGGCCCCAGGGAATCCAGCAACAGCAGGGTGCGATGGGTCCTCAAGGAGGCCGGCAACGGCAGGGCGCGATGGGCCCTCAGGGAGGCCGGCAGGAGCCAGTGGTGAGGGGCCCGCAGGGAGGCCAGCAGCAGCACGCGACCAGGGGCCCTCAGGGAGGCCGGTAACAGCAGGGCATGATGGGTCCTCAGGGAGGCCGGCGACAGCAGGACGCGATGGGCCCGCAGCGAGGCCGGCAGGAGCCAGTGGTGAGGGGCCCCCAGGGAATCCAGCAACAGCAAGGCGCGATGGGCCCTCAGGGAGACCGGTAACAGCAGGGCGCGATGGGCCCTCAGGGATGCCAGCAGGAGCCAGTGGTGAGGGGCCCCCAGGGAGTCCAGCAACAGCAATGCGCGATGGGCCCTCAGGGAGGCCGACAACAGCAGGGCGTGATGGGCCCTCAGGGAGGCCGGCAGGAGCCAGTGGTGAGGGGCCCGCAGGGAGGCCAGCAGCAGCACGTGACCAGGGGCCCTCAGGGCCGGCGACAGCAGGGTGCGATGGGCCCCCAGGGAGGCCGGCAGGAGCCAGTGGTGAGGGGCCCCAGGAGGCCAGCAGCAGCACGCGATCAGGGGCCCTCAGGGAGGCCGGCAACAGCAGGGTGAGATGGGTCTTCAGGGAGGCCAGCGACAGCGGGGTGCCATGGGCCCCTGCCTCCAGATTCCTCCAATGGAAAGTCCACTGGAACAGCAAAGGACAGGCAGTGCTGGGGCCAGAGATGGGGCTCCAGCACCTCCTTCCCACCCATAGGCTCTTCTGCCTGGGCAAAGCCCGCCGCCAGATCAAGAAGGTCTGCCATCCACTCTTCTGGGCAGGCCTCCAGGTCCTCCCAGGAAACAGCCTGGCCCTCCCGGG
>JAINUG010001346.1:0-24478 GCA_029706075.1 Aldrovandia affinis | reverse complement strand
CATTTTAGGCATTTAGCAGACGCTCTTATCCAGAGCGACTTACACATACAATCCATTTATACAGCTGGATATTTTTTACTGAAGCAATTCAGGTTAAGTACCTTGCTCAAGGATACAACGGCAGTGCTCCACCTGGGAATCGAACCTGCAGCCTTTACATTACAAGCCCAGTTCCCTAACCATTACACTACACTGCCAATCACTGCTGTTGCACCGCAGAGTGAGGGATCTAAATCACCCCAGCTGTGTTCAAGAGTAATATCTTCAGACCCAGGACATCTGTGAGGCAAACATGAAAGCATGTAATATTTTATGAAACAACAGCAGAAGAACACAAAGAACTTCTGCAAACCTTTCTCCAGGCAGGAGGATAAACTCAGCCTTGTAGAGAGGATCCAGTCTGTTTCAAACGGTTAGGATTTGCTTCCCATGCGTTGTTTCTGAATTCTCTCATTTATGAATATGCATGTTTGTTTTAATTCATGTTGTCCTTGAACCTATGAGGCACAGTCTATGTTTGTACTCATTAAATCATCGAATCTGTTTGTAGTCAGAAATGAACCAGCAAATCATGTGTTTAATATGAACATGTACACTCAAGGTTGCAGGAAGCAATTGAATGGAACAGAAACAGGGCACAGTGTATACTAACAGCGAGAGTGACAAACCTTTGTGTTATGTGCATTAATTATACCTCATTTGCAAGCAATTCCAATTACTATGAGGCAGGCAGTGTGGTATAATGGTTAGGGAACTGGGCTTGTAACGTCAAGGTTGCAGGTTCAATCCCCAGGTGGGACACTGCCGTTGTACCCTTGAGCAAGCCACTTAACCTGAATTGCTTCAGTTAATATCCAGCTGTATAAATGGATTGTAAAGAAATGTAAACTGTAAGTCGCTCTGGATAAGAGCATCTGCTAAAATGTAAATGTAAAATGTAAATATCTATATTCATTAGGGATGCACTGATATGAAAATTCTGGACCAATACTGATACGATAATTCAACTAACACAATCGTTGTACCTATACCAATACCGATAATTTGTATCATAAAATAATAATTCTTCCCTAGATTATACTTTTCAATGAGCACAAATTCAATCATACAAATGTATGGAACAGCTTTTATTGTAACATTCTTTCACATACTTGTTGTACAGTGCTACATGTCTTACTTGTAAATGGCTGATCAGATTTGATGTTTTAAAATCCTTGCATGAGTTGCCTCCTCTTGAAATCTCACTGGAGCATTTGTTACAAATAGCAAATTGGTTGTCTTTCTCCAACATCTTGTAATGCACCCACACAGCTGACATTTTCTTCACTTGACAGTGACAACAAAAACAGCACATCTGAAAGCAACGAGAACATCGTGCATTAATGCTGGTCGATAACCAAATTTTACACTGTTATCATAATTTCAATTATAATACCTGCATTTATTTTGGCCTTCTTCCATCTGCAACACACAACACAGGTACACAGCCAATCACAGCCAGCCTTGATATGAAGTGCAACTTCACTGTAGTGAAGCCAGAGGAAATCGTCATCAAAAAGCCAAACTTGGAGCTAGCGAAGCATGGAGTGAATTTGTTCAGTCAGTAAACCTAGAGTATGCCCAGACAAAACGTGACAATGAGATTGAAGACGAACTGAGTTTAGTCCCTAAGAAAGGCTACATGTCAATTACGTGGGGTTACTTTGGTTACAAACGAGCTGATAAAGAGCAGAAAGTAGGAGTGTTCTGTAAGCACTGTAACAAAGCGTCTCTGACAGCACGAGGAGAAGAGGCCGTGGATTAAAAGTTAAATAAATGAATCCCGCCACGTTTAATTATTTTACCTTTGTATCAGGGATTCTGCAAAATTTACCGCCAGCATTCTTGAGTCGCACGGCAGATAGATTATAAACCCCTGGAATTAGACTATCTGCATAAATTGCGTGGGAACGATGTAGCCATTTATCAAATAAAATTATTAGTACACAATACAGGTAAATACATAGTACACAGTGAGGTCAGCTGACCTAATGTCAGCTGTTTATGTCTGGTTAATTATTTTCATTAAAGAGCCAACGAAGAATTAAATGATGAAAATATGAACAAAGGAGAATAAAAAGTGGTCACGACGGAGAATGGAATGCCATGAGATCATGGGGAGGGGTTGAGCCAAGTGGGTGTGGTGATGACGTTAAGCTCCAAGGCAGGAGGGGTTATGACATGTTCCATGTTCCGTGGATACACGGAAAGGAAGGAAGAGCTGTTTTCTCGAACCAGCCTGGCTCTTGTATGTGATAATATAATATAATATAATATACGCCATTTAGCAGACGCTTTTATCCAAAGCGACTTACAGTACTGAATGCATACATTTTCAGTATATGTGGTCCTAGTGTGGATTGAACCCACAACCTAAGCGTTGCCAACGCTGTGCTCTACCAACTGAGCCACAGAGAACCACATCTCTGTGATCTCGCATTGCGTACAATAAACCCTATTACATCAGACTCTGAAGAACATGTTGTTTTTAAGAAGTATTAAATGTGGTTTGGGATCCCTCAGCCTAACTGGCCCTGGCTGAGGTCTGCTTCTCCCACAATTCATTTGTGAGAAACCTGTCTCGCAGCTGGAAATTGCTACGGTGTTAACAGCGGTTAAGAGATCCTTCAAGGGCTGTGTAACTTGTTCTCCTGATGTCTCTGTGAACACTCTGAAAGCACAAATTGTATCTCAGCTGTTAAGTCTGTTAAGTCTTACACGTTGTTGTCACACTTTAGATATTTATGAGCCCGGGGCTCTGATTCTGAGTAAGACATTTGCCGGGGCGCAAAATCGGATTCTTGGCATTTGGCACAAATTAAGCACTGTAATCATCCAATCATGTGGCAGAAAATCAATGCATAAAAGCATGCAGACATGGTCAAGAGGTTCAGTTGTTGTTCAGACCAAAAATGGGGAAGAAAGGTGATCTAAGTGACTTTGACTGTGAAGTGACTGTTGGTGCCAGACGGGGTGGTGTGAGTATCTCAGAACCTGCTGATCTCATGGGATTTTCACGCATAATAGTCTCTAGAGTTTACAGAGAACGGTGCGAAAAACATCCAGTAAGCGGCAGTTCTGTGGGCGAAAACACCTTGTTAATGAGAGAGGTCAGAGGAGAATGGCCAGACTGGTTCAAGCTGACAGGAAGGCGACAGTAACCCAAATAACCACACGTTACAACCGTGGTATGCAGAACGGCATCTCTGAACGCACAACACATCAAACCTTGAAGTGGATGGGCTACAGAAGCAGAGGACCATACCGGGTTCCACTCCTCTCAGCTAAGAACAGGAAAGTGAGGCTACAGTGGGCGCAGGCTCACCAAAACTGGACAGTTCAAAATTGGAAAAACGTTGCCTGGTCTGACGAATCCCAATTTCTGCTGTGACATGCAGATAGTCAGAATTTGGCATAAACAACATGAATCCATGCATCCGTCCTGCCTTGTGTCAACAGTTCAGGCTGATGGTGGTGGTGTGATGGTGTGGGGAATGTTTTATTGGAACACATTAGGCCCCTTAATACCAATTGAGCATCATTTAAATGCCACAGCCTACCTGAGTCTTGTTGCTGACCTTGTGCATCACTTAATGGCCACAGTCTACCCATCTACTTCCAGCAGGATAATGTACCATGTCACAAAGCACACGTCATCTCAAGCTTGTTCCACAAACATGACAATGAGTTCAGTGCACTCCAATGGCCTCCACAGTCACCAGATCTCAGTTCAATAGAACAGCTTTGGGATGTGGTGGATTGGGAGATTCGCAGCATGAATGTGCAGCCGACAAATCTGCACCAACTGTGTGATGTTATCATGTCAACATGGACAAGAATCTCTAGGAATGTTCCCAGCACCTTGTTGAATCCATGCCACAAAGAATTCAGGCTGTTCTGGAGGCAAAGGGGGGTCGTACCCAGCACTATAAAGGTGCACCTAATTAAGTGGCCACTGAGTGTACATATCACACATAACTATATTTAATTGTACAGTATTATTATTTTTATTATTTGATCTTAGAACGTGAATACGCTCAAATCCACGTCAAAGTTCAGATTTATAAAAACGGTCTTTGACGTGGAAAAGTACTTACCTCCACGTCAGGTTTCAACCTGGCGTACGCACTTTTCCTTGTGGCAATGTTTGAGTACTGCAGGTATTCGCGGTCTCGTCTCTTCTCTGTCCTGACCCCTTGCTGGTGAAATTATCTTCCGCAATCGGCCAGGACCGCGGAATCACTTGCGATCTTCCGCGAGAGACTCAAAACCCACCTTTTCAGACTCCACTACCACTGAATTCTGTACATCTAGCGAATTGTCATCACCACTGCCTACTTGCTCAACACTATATACCCCTGCTTACTCCATAAAAAAAAAAATGACTAACCTTTTCCTTCCCAGTGTTACAGGTATGGTACGCAGCTGCCTGCAATGGTTTATTGCTGTATTACTGCACTGATCTCTTGCGCGTACTATGATTGTTCCTACCATGTATTAATGTACATATTGTAAGTCGCTCTGGATAAGAGCATCTGCTAAATGCTTAAAATGTTAATGTAATGTAAAATGTATTCGGAAATCTAACAGCGCCAACATGTCGTCTGCTGCCTATTATTATTATTATTAGTAGTAGTAGTAGTAGTAGTAGTATTACCAGATTGAACACATTGCTTAGGCTATACGTAATGGTTTGCACAATACATTTATTAATAAATTAAAACAACATAAGCTAAGCTACTTGTGGAAAACAAAACAAAAACACACATTGGTTTTCCAAAACTACCCCAATTAGAACAATTGACACATCCTTGAAATGTATTTAATACATATTATGGTTCCACGTGTAAAACACTTCGGTCAATCTGTAGGCTATAAAATAGAATGGCTTCGCTTCTCGAAGATATCGCCAACCGCGCAATAAGAAGGGAACGAGTTATTAGAGATTTTGACCTCAGTTTTAAATCAGTTTTAAAATTATTTACGTCCTTCAGGGACCTTTGCTGCCCCCGTTCACAGCCTGGGCTACAGACTGCCAGGCCACGTGCTTGGTTGTACTGGTAAAGCCATTGGAAAGGCTCCCAAACAGCGCCAGATCTCAGCTCAATAGAACAGCTTTGGGATGTGGTGGATTGGGAGATTCGCAGCATGAATGTGCAGCTGACAAATCTGCAGCAACTGTGTGATGTTATCATGTCAACATGGACAAGAATCTCTAGGAATGTTCCCAGCACCTTGTTGAATCCATGCCACAAAGAATTCAGGCTGTTCTGGAGGCAAAGGGGGGTCCTAACCAGCACTATAAAGGTGTACCTAATTAAGTGGCCACTGAGTGTACATATCACACATAACTATATTTAATTGTACAGTATTATTATTTTTATTATTTTTTACATTTGTATTTAAGATTTCTATTTAAGATTAATAGCTCTGTATGCAGTCACAGGAGATGGCAGCTAAGCATTTCACTGCATGTTGTACTAGTATAATTGTGTATGTGACAAATAAACTTGAACTTGAACTATGTAATAATAATAATAATAATAATAATACTTTTATTTATATAGCACACCTTAAAATACAGGGAAATCTCAAGGTGCTTTACAACAGGCTGTTATAAAAGAAAAAAAGAAAACATGATTAAAAAAAAAACAACAAAGCAGATCAAAAAAGCAAAATATATACTATCTAGGTGTCTGAAAAATCACAAAAAAGACAAATATATACATAATTTAATTTTTTTTAAAGACAGGCAAAAATAGGCTGGTATGAGTGTTCATTGTGTGGGTCTGTGCAATTGAGAGTGAGATTTAGTGGTTTGGAAAAGCAGAGATGAAAAGGTGAGTCTTCAGTTGTGTCTTGAAAGTGGTGAGAGAGCTGGAAGTCCTGATGTGATATGGAAGTTTATTCCAAAGGCGTGGTGCCAGGGAACAGAAGGCCCGGTTCCCCATGGTGTGGAGGTGGGTTCTGTGGACAGTGAGGAGATTGGAGGTGCTGGATCTGAGGGCTCGGGTAGTTGTTTGGTGGGTGAGAAGGTTTTGGAGATAGATGGGGTTGTTTCCAGTTATGGTTTTGAAGGTGTGGAGAAGAATTTTGAAATTGATCCAGAATTCAATGGGGAGCCAGTGAAGACGGCCACAATGGGGTGAGTGATTTGATTCTCTTATCCTGGTGAGAATGCTGTTTTGTATGTACTCTAGGCGTTGAATGGTTTTGACCGGGTTACAGCAATCAAGTCTAGATTAAATGAAAGCGTGGACCAGTTTATCTGAGTCGGGCTTGCTAAGGTATGGTCATAATCTAGCAATGTTTTTGAGATTAAAAAATAAGGTTTTGCAGATGCTGTTGATGTGGGCCTCAGTGTAGAATCAAACTTAGCTACATTACATTTACATTTACATTTTGGCAGTTAGTAGATGCTCTTATCCAGAGCGACTTACAAGATGTGTAACTCAGAGATTGATGACTATGGCAGAGAGAGGAATGCAATGTCCGTTAACTGAAATGAGTTGGTTGCCAACCTTTTTGGTTTGGTGTGGGGTGGCAATAAAAATGGCTTCAAATTAGCTGCCATTGAGTTGTAGGTAGTTATTGTGCATCCATGCCCAAATTTCATTGAGTCGTGAAATGGCCAGGTGAGGGTCAGGGGACGTTTGGAGGTAGACTTACGTGTCATCGGTTTAACAGTGAAAGGAGATGTTGTGGTGTCTGAGTATGGAACCAAGGGGAAGCATGTATATGAGGAAGAGGATGGGCCCCAGCACTGATCCCTGTGGGACCACAGAGGAAACAGGTCAGGTGTTGGATGAGAATTTTCCCAGGGAGACAAACTCTTTCCTGCCAGTGAGGTAGGAGGCGAATCATTTGTGTGCAGTGCCAGTAATGCCTATGTCTTGGAGATGCTGGAGCAAGATGCAATGGTTGACCATATGTACATATAAAGGAAGTAGAACAATAAGAGGGAGGCATTGATATTTAACTAGCTCCATCCTTTCCTATCTCCAGCTAAAAGTCCAGCGGTGTTATCAGGGTCCCATATAGGAAGAAAGTACACTGGCACAAATCATTTAAAATTCAAATTTGGAGTGGGAAATGGGTGTCACAGAAGTGGTCAAGGGAGGGACAGCCACCCATTAACGGCCACAGAATCTCTTAGAGGACATTTTTAGGAAACAACACACTACATCTGAAGGACAGGTGGTATGTAGTGCCTGTATATATTGCACACTAATCACAATGATTCCATTGGGATGCATAATTAAGAGAACACACTATAAAGGCTTTGTGTGAATAACCTATTTGTAAAGTAGCTGACAGCCTGGAAAATTTTGTTGTAGCAATTAAACCTGAAACCAATTTTGTGTTGTAGCAAAATTAAACTTTGTTTAACACAGTTGAATGCTGTGTTAAACAAAATACCACTGTTCACATGCCCATTTATTACAGCTTCCTGTACTCACCTTACAAAGAAACATAGCACAATTAGCCACAAACACCATAATCCATTAGTCCATTTGTGGACATTTCCTGTCACCTGTTCTCCAACACACAGAGCTTGAAAACTTAGGCTATATAAAGAGCTGTGACATCTGTGGACTCCAAAGGAATATATTATTGATATATTTATTAATTAGTGACTGTAACAATTACATATAGAAGGTGGACATAACAGGAAACCTGAATGTGCATTGCTCAATACTGTCAAAAACACAGACTTATTCAATTAAAGAATTGTTTATGTATTATTATTTGTATTATTTAATTTGTTGAATAAATAATTACAGAAAGGCATGCGCTGTAAATAAATGACAAGACAAATAGCCTATTAACAATAAAACATCACTACATCAAACATGTCCAGGATACCAACACCCTAAATAATAATTAAAAACTACTTGTCTATAATTAGTCAATTCCGTAAGAAATAGAACTTGTGGTGGTGTACACAATGACATGAAACTATGCAAACCGTCTTGCTCAGAAAATGCGTTTGAATGTATATACTGCAAATAATGATGTAACCCAATTAAAAGCACAACTTCAATCTCCCACACAAACACAATCAAGGCATTCTTGATTTACAAAGAGAATTTTATTTAATGCAATGTAATACAGTAAAGCAAAAGTGCGGAAAAACGTGGTAAATTAGCTACATTATGAGAAGTTTCTCATACACATTTCTAAAAGTTTCTATAAATTCCTAAAAGTGATACATTAACATTAAAAGTTACTACAAGTGAATAAGTTTCTATAGGTTTCTAAACATTTCTAAAAGTTTCTATAAGTTTCTAAAATGTTCTAAAAGTGATACATGAACTACATTATGATAAGTTTCAACAAGTGAATAAGTCTCTATATTTCCTAAAGTTTCTAAAGTTTTTAAACATTTCTATAAGTTTCTAAAAGTTTCTATAAATTCCTAAAAGTGATACATTAACATTAAAAGTTACTACAAGTGAATAAGTTTCTATAGGTTTCTAAACATTTCTAAAAGTTTCTATAAGTTTCTAAAATGTTCTAAAAGTGATAGATGAACTACATTATGATACGTTTCAACAAGTAAATAAGTCTCTATATTTCCTAAAGTTTCTAAAGTTTTTAAACATTTCTATAAGTTTCTAAAAGTTTCTATAAATTCCTAAAAGTGATACATTAACATTACAAGTTACTACAAGTGAATAAGTTTCTATAGGTTTCTAAACATTTCTAAAAGTTTATATAAGTTTCTAAAATGTTCTAAAAGTGATACATGAACTACATTATGATAAGTTTCAACAAGTGAATAAGTGTCTATATTTCCTAAAGTTTCTAATGTTTTTAAACATTTCTATAAGTTTCTAAAAGTTTCTATAAATTCCTAAAAGTGATACATTAACATTATAAGAAAAGTTACTACAAGTGAATACGTTTCTACAGGTTTCTAAATGTTTCTATAAGTTTCTAAAAGTTTCTAAATGTTTTTGTATACATCTAGCACTACATTTCTCTATCAGCTTGCCCTGCCCCCTCATTTGCCACATCCTCTTCATTTTTTATCTGTCTTATCCTCACTGATATTACTGTGAGGACCCTTCCTTAGCATCTGCCTTGTCATAAGAGAGAAAGAAAGTGAGAAGGAGTGGGAAGAATGACAAATGTTACAGTCATAGCCGTGAGTAGAAGCTCACGAGGATAGAAGAGGATACAGGCCAAGCGTTTTTCATCACACGACTATGGCAGGAAGAGTAAAGGCCTCTACGGGCGGGGGGGGGGGGCTCACCATTCTCAGCAGGGGGGGGTCACCCAGTGGGAGCAGCCAGGAGTGGGCACGGAGCGTGTCTGGAGATCAGCTTGTTTACAGCTGGCCTGATCAAGTCTGTGAAACGGGAGAGATCCCAGTGGTCAGAGCACAGATACAGGGGCCAGTTGCCTAAGCAAGCAGGACTCACTCCAAGTTGCCTCTGAAGAGACAACGACCATCTCAGATGATAGCAAACAAGCCACTAATTGACAAGCTTTAATTGTTTGTTTAATCATTATTACATAAGCCATTTATGGGCCATTTCATAATCAATCCTAGACCATTGCCCACAACCCATGAATTTTTGTACCGTCTTTGGTAGTAAATGAACTCACTGATTGCAGAAATCTTTGATTTCTTTTTTGTGCGCTGCCAGTGCATGCTCAGAGTACCAAGCTTTCCTCTGGTTCGCCAAATTGTCCTGCAACTTCTTTCTAAGATGGTCAATCTGTGGACAGAGGTGACATTTAGAAGCATACACAGCAAACAAAATCACAGAATAATTAATAGAACTCAAGCAAACCATCTCGTGAACAAAGGATTAGAATGCCTTCCTGTATTCTGTGTTAGAAGTTATATTGTAAATGAGGTACATTACGGTGCACTCTGCAAATACATTTGAAAAAATAATCAGTTACTTTTGGACAGACGACTACAAACTGCCTCTTGAATACACAACTTCCACTAAAATACTGACATAAGAAATGCATCACACTGGACAAATATGACTCTTGTGAGGGGAGTGTGCGGTGTTTGTGTTGGGGGAAGTTATTCACCTCGGCCTTGTAGGAGAACTCAGCTTTCAGATGCTGCTCCTCAATGGATGTAACCTTCCAGCTGTGAGACCTGAGCACCTCCTTTATCTTCAGCTCCTTAACACGGCGCTCATAGTCGATCTGACATGCCTTCCTACAACACAGAGAGCACGGAGGCTACAGGCTACCACTGCAGAAATCATTTTCAAATGATCATTCCTGTTAAACCTGTCTGTTTATTCGTTACACCAACATACATTTCTTTCCTCCACCTTACAATTTGAACAATTTTAAGCATTCCAATGTGCATGGCAATATGATATGCTGCCTGGCTTGTCTACAAGATTATGTTTTATCACTAATTATTTTCTCGATTTGCCCTATAGACGTATATGGAAAAATCCAGATCTGACACTTGATTCCTGCTTCAGTCTCAATGCAATGCCATGCGTTCACAAAGATGCGTGTGCATGTGTGCATCTTTCCCCGGCCTGTTGCTGGTTACTTACCGCAGGAGAGCCTGATCTTTCCCCTGGCACAGCTCAATCATATCGTGCAGTTCTTCGTTGTAAGAGTTAATCTCGATTTGAAAGTTCAACGTTTCTTTTTCCAGAGCTTTGTGGTCTTCCTTCAGAGCTTGGACATTTTCTGAAGCACAAATGGTCAAAACTCATATATAGGGAATTTAAGTGAATCGTTGCACGGTAAGAAATATTCACTGAGCAACGTACCTTCCAGACCCTTGGTCTTTTTCTCCTCTGCTTGCAGCTTCCTCCGGTACAGGTTTCGCTCTTCAACTGCTTCTGCAAACTTTTCCTGTGTCAGAACGTCATTCGCTACACCCTGAGAAAATATCACGGCGTGAGAAAACAGTGCTGGCTGCTAAACACTTGCGGTAATTTTCACAACCGCTAACTTACCGATTCCTCCACGTTATTGGAAGCTGAACGAAGAACACCACCAGCTAGAAGAAAGAGACGGTAAAAAAATCTTGTCATGACTACAGCAGTCTACAATGATTGCTAACCAGGGAATCTAATTGATTACATGCAATCAGAATGCATACTATATTCTACAATAATAGTGGGTATAATAATAGTGGGTATAATAAATATTCACCCCTTTGGCATTTTTCACATTTTATTTTCTTACTTCATGGAATCAAAATGGATTTGAATTGGGATTCAAAAGGGTGGAACTCACGATTACGAAGGGGCTGCCTCTGTTGGCTGCTTGTGGAAACCTTAACGGGCCGTCTCTGGTATCCAGCCAGTTTGCCACTGACCTCAGATAGCCTGCCAACAGACAAAAACACACGATTCAGATGACCGCAATCTGCCCAGGAAAGATGCGCACTGCATTTCAATGCTTGGCCACTTGAATACACTGTTTTTTTGGAGCAAAATAATCAATCATGGGCCATCCATGGTGCATGTGAATACAACCCATGTAAGTGGCTTTTGGTAGCAAATGAACTCACTTTTTAGACAACCTGGCCATCTCTCTCCGTTCGAGGCCAAGGGTGCGCCTCAAAGCACAGACTACAGTCTAGAGGCAAAAGAAGAGTATTGAATATTCGGCCTCATTCTGCATGACACTGAATAACAGAATGTGTTGATTCCACCTCTTGTGAAATCCTTCTCACCCAATTCTCCTGTGCTTTTATCTTCTGGGCAGCAATCTGTGGAGAGAGACAAGTGGCAGTTTAGGGACACCGATAAACTGTCATGTGTACATAGCAGCATCATACACTGAATGAGCAATTGTTAAATGAGAATTATACTTCCTGTAAGTCAGTGAAAGTAAGGATTAATAATAATTATACCAGCCTTTAGGTCAGAGAGATATAAGCCCTCATTAAATTAAGAATTTAAATTGCTAAATTAGTTAACTGGAATAAACGTATAAAATAATCTCATCGCACTGGTGGAAAGTCCAGTTTCAAAAGGAAAGTGAGGGCAGATTAAGGTGTTGCTTCAAAGCATATTTGCTTACTTGAGTCTTAAGGCCACTCTGTGTATCGTCATTTATCTCATCGATCTCCTGGATCCTCTTTTTTAAATTCCTTATTTCCTTCTTTGGCCCGTCGGCTTTCATCTCCTTCACACACCGTTCCAGCTCCACCTCAGTCAGCTTCCTGCAACACGAGAGAGCAAAAGGCTGTTCAGATCCTAATTCCTGTTATTTCTGAATCCCAGGTATGTTTGTTATACAAGACACAGTACATATATTTCCTTCTCAAAGGGATTTGATCAATAAATTAAAAAACAGTATTGGCATTGCTATTTTGCAGTAAAGATTACATTTTATCCATAAAGCAGGTCTTTTTGATTAGCAAAGGTATTCCTAATATGTACAAGATCCAAAACTTCAGGTTCCTGTCTTGTTCACAATGCCATGGGTCAACAAAGTCCATCTTTCCCTGAGACAGTATTATGCTCCATACTCACCGCTGTAGAGCCTTGTCTTTTTGCTGGCAGAGGTTGTGCAAAATGTCTAATTTCTCCTCGAGAATCATATTCAGACTTTCCTGCTGTTTTTTCTCCCTGCGCATGCAGGCTTGGTCACACTCCATTTTCTTGATTCTCTCTGTGGGCGCAAATGGTCACAAATCAGACACGGGAACTGTAATGACTACCTGGTTATAAGAAATACATATGCCACACACCTTCCAACTGCTCACACATTTTCTCCGCCTGCAGTTTCTCCATGTTCAGCTTTTCTTCCTTTTGTCAGAAAACACATCACTGAATCGCAACAGTTCCCTTTCAGAGCTTGTCATACTTGCATCTACAGCTAAACACTGTGAAGGGTACATTGTACAGATATTTGGTCTTAAGAGTAGGCCAGAAAATTACAATGATACTAAATGATACTGAGCCAAATTGAATCCATTCAAATCTGTGTCACCCTTGATTTTATGGACCTATTCAATAATGTACCAACTTACAGATTTTCCAGAAGCGCTGTCATCTGGAAGAGAGACCATACAAAGAGGTTAGGTTGCAGGTATCTGATAATGACCACTGAACGAGGCTAATGTTGTCATGTACCAGGCAGTAAGGTACTGGTAATCCAGCCTCCACCGTGCTGAATGGTGCATTAAATCTGTTTAGAGATTGTATTCCAATACCACCATTACCTACCATTGATCAGCTATTCCTTTTCAGCTACCATTGATCAGCTCTGCTCATGATCAGCTGCCAACAGTACAAACTCAACAATGGAACACGGCACTTTGATTTGATGAAGAAAATGAATCACCTCTATAGCCATGCATATTGTATCTTCCTAGCTACTGATACCCTTGTTGGGTAGAGTAGGGCCAATTCATTTTAGAGTAGGGCCTAAAATATTTAATTTAAGTCTCATTTAAGTTCCATTAAACCATGTTGATTGGGGATCTCTGTTTCTGGAAAGAGCCATGTATCCTGTTTACATCATTTCCACCATTCACAGAAACACTGAGAAACACCACCAACCGGACAGAGAGACTGCGATCCAGGAGTGTATTTCTGGTACCATGTGTCTCACTTGTAAAAGAGATTTTAAACCTCAATGTGAGTTTCCTGGTAAAATAATGGTTTGAATGAATGGCAGGAAGGGTAAAATTATCAATGGGCAGGGGCTCACCTTTTATAAGAGAGGGAACAAAGACAGGCCTCTTTATCTCTTCCACGTGAGTGTTGACCTCAATCAGCCTGCGAACGCATAAAAACATGCCATTCAGACAAGGGAAAATGTCACCCTACTAGAAAACATTGTCCATTGCGTCCAGTGAGGATGACGTAAATCCCAAGCCAGCTGAAAACGCCTTCACCACGTCAGCGGATGGTGATGAAGCCTGACTGTTTGCCACCAATCACAGGCCACCACCTGCCCCAGCACTCGTCAGAAACACAAGTTGCACAAATAAACTCACTTCTGCCGAAGGTTTGCAATCTCTTTCCTCTCAGCTGCCAGGGCATACTCAGCCTTCTGAGTGTTCATCTGGAGACCACGGAGAGAGCTGATGAATATTCTGTCCATTCACAACTCTACCACACATCTATTTACAAAACGACTTGCTTTGAGTTATGATTGTGTCCCTCTTACCATGTGCTCCTGTGCCTGCTTTTCATGGAGTGTGATCTGGTGGGGGGGGGGGGGTTGACAGTCAGTACAAAAATCTGACAACAAAATCATTATATACTGAAACGTGAAATGAAATGCACTCTGCTAAGAAGACTAACTGAAAGAAACATATTTGCTCCTAATGATAAAAAAACTCAAATCTGGGGCACACAAATAAATAATATAAACTCTATGTTACTGCTTAAAGGTGGACCGCTACAAACATCACATCCGATTGGACAAAAGGTGAGTGTGCCATATACAAGCCACTGTTGTAATAGGAATGTGTGGTATATCCATGTCACACAAAATCCATGTATGTCCAAAATACATTATTTTCAGGAACAGCTGGAGATGAAGAGCTGAATGATAACTTTCAATGTGTGTAAAAAAAAATGGTATCTTGTAACAAGTTAGTTTTAAAGTCCTGGATTAATTCGCTCACCTCAGTTTTGAGCAGGGCCTCTGCTCTCTTGTGCTCCTGTTCCATCTCCTGGATGTGCTGTCGGAAAGACTTGAGCTTCACTTCTGAGTCTGTTTCATGGTGCGTTTTGAGCAGGGCCTCTGTTCTCTTGTGCTCCTGTTCCATCTCCTGGATGTGCTGTCGGAAAGACTTGAGCTTCACTTCTGAGTCTGTTTCATGGTGCGTTTTGAGCAGGGCCTCTGTTCTCTTGTGCTCCTGTTCCATCTCCTGGATCTGCTGTTTCATGGAAAGACTTGAGCTTCCATCTTCTGAGTCTGTTTCATGGTGTTTCGTTTTGAGCAGGGCCTCTGTTCTCTTGTGCTCCTGTTCCATCTCCTGGATGTGCTGTTGGAAAGACTTGAGCTTCACTTCTGAGTCTGTTTCATGGTGCGTTTTGAGCAGGGCCTCTGTTCTCTTGTGCTCCTGTTCCATCTCCTGGATGTGCTGTCGGAGAGACTTGAGCTTCACTTCTGAGTCTGTTTCATGGTGCGTTTTGAGCAGGGCCTCTGTTCTCTTGTGCTCCTGTTCCATCTCCTGGATCTGCTGTCGGAGAGACTTGAGCTTCACTTCTGAGTCTGTTTCATAGTGCGTTTTGAGCAGGGCCTCTGCTCTCTTGTGCTCCTGTTCCATCTCCTGGATGTGCTGTCGGAGAGACTTGAGCTTCACTTCTGAGTCTGTTTCATGGTGCTCAGAGCCTGAAGTCCTGCAACACAATATGTTACTTTAACCTTGAAACTTTTAAAACCAACACGTCCAGCCTCACTGACACTTGTATAATGTGTAATGCTTGTTATGACTGTGCATCGGGGGTCAGCATTGCACGCTGTCAAGCGACCTAAAGAACGAGACCAATACCCGCGCACATTTCTACTCAGTATCAATAGTTATTATCAGTCAGAATTGCAAAGTAAGCGAGGAGAACGACCACATAACGTTAGCAAGATGGATGAGAGCTACTGTAGAAATGCCGTTAATACATCCATACTGTCGCAACCTTCCACCGTTCAAATAGTTCTGTTTTGTTCAGACGGGGTTACTTTAGTCGCCTGAACAATTTGAGTGTTTGTACAAGATAGCTATCGATGGGTAGTTAGCAAGATAGACAAAGAGCTAATGTAATGTTACCATAAATCAGTAAGTCCCCTGTATGCTGTGTAGAAATTCCATTAATACCTTCTGGTTAATATTAATGTTAATACCTTCATTAATATTGCCATACTGTTGCATTGATACGCGACTTCTCATCTTCTAAATAGTTGCCAGTTCTTTTCAGACGGGGGTTAATACTGTATATTCGCCTGAGCGATGACTGATGACTTAATGTCATCACACCGCTTCATTTATATGCAGCCTGTTGCCTGATACTTACTGCTGTGTGGAGCTGTCCGAGGCCTGGCAAAGGTCCTTTGAGTCCAGATTCTGCTGCATGATTTTAGCTTGCTGCTCCAGATGGATTTTCTCACTCTGGAGGATAGCCCGGTCCTGCGCCAGAATTTTGATTTTTTCTGAGGCAAACAAATGGTTAACAATTCAGACACAGGGAAGGGTGGCAAATATACAGAGAGAAGTCATACGGGTTTCACGCGGGAGTCACTCATTCATTTACACAGAGTTTGTCCGGGCTTTCTTCCTGCTCCATTGCCAAGATATCCTCAGCGGGCGTGTCAACTATGCTGCAAATATTAGAGAAGAAATACTCTGTGCAACAGACCTTCCAGCTGCTGGTTCTTTGACTGTTCTGCCTGCAGGCTCTCCCGGATCTGATTCCCATCCTCTTTAAGCCTGGAAATAGTGCTCTTCCCTGTCAGAAAACACATCACTGAAGCCTCAACTATTCACTTCATAGTCTCCGTTGTAACTTATATTTGACACTTATTTTCTATAACAGTTCACAAGCAGCTGTATTCACTTTGATGATGATCCTCATTAGAGGAAAGAAAACATGGGAAGTTAAAACTGCTGTTAAATGGTTAATTCTTTCCTGATCCGTTTCAGGATTGGATGTATCCATTGGTTCGAACTTTGAAAATTGCCTGGAAAAGAGTTAATTCGGATCCACAAGTTATAAAGGGGCAATTCAATCAAATAGTCAAAGGGTAGTAGAGTGATTCCAAACATTATTTTGTCTTCCATGCAGTTCAGAGCAGCTCAGATCATTGAAGAGGCTTTATTGTACAATGTGAGGGGACTTTGAGATGATTTCCGGTGATAAGGTAAAAGGCAAATATTAATAATGATAATAATGAAAAGACTTACAGTGCACAGCCTTCGCCAAAAGATAATGCTAGTGAGCACCACAATCACCAAAAATGCCAAGGTAGTCCGGGGCCTGGTTGCCATTCAAGGAGCTGAAATAAAATTCATCCAAAACCATTGGGTTAAAACCCCCGCTCCCTGGGGCAAATCAGAGCCTATCCCAATGCACAAAGAATGCTGATGTCCCTTCTTCAACAAATGCTAACAACAATGCTTCTTCCCCCTTACGATTAGTCCCTTGAGTGAGGAAAAGTGCTTAACCAATCAGCAATAAACAGTGCTGTCAGTCCAGCCCCCAAGGTCCTGTTTTGTATGGTAAGTACCACATCTTGAACATAAACTAAAAATCAACAAGAACTATGCGTAACTGGAACCTTGGCGAATGGAAAAGCCAAAGTTCCCGTTTTCTAGTGCCAAAAACATACCAAAAGTTCAGGTTCTTGTTTTTTTGCGCAATGGAAAAGGACCCTTAGTGAATATTTACGATTTGCAATTTACACTTATAGGTGATTCTACAGTAAATGGGGGTTACGAGTAACTGTATCAATAAACAATATAACCACCTAAATTGCAAAACGTTTCAATTATTCCTTAGCGAAATAGGCCCTACATCAAACTATTTCCAAAATCTTAGAGCAGTGAAATACACACAGTAAAATACAGCGGACTTACCAATTTAGCGCAATCGTGAAAACGCTCCTGCATCAGATGTAGAAACCCCGTGACATCTAGGTTGCCCAATAAGCAATCCCCATCTGGTTCGAAACAGAAGTGTCAAAACCGATTGAAAGCGTTTTTATACTCGAAAGCTTTTATACTAGGTAAAGCATGTCAATACAACCATTACATACACTCAAACCCGATTTCTATAATGTGTAAGTGGGACAACCCTCACATAGAAAGCTAGCTTCTAGCTGATTAACCTGCTAGCTGCGCTGTTGCTCCCAAAAGGTAGCTTGCTATCCAGCTGAGCTGAGAGTCATCGGAAATTAATTCAGGCGATAATGCTTACCAGAACATTGGTTGCCTGCGCCGATGGGTAACTTGCCTAAAATCACCAATAGCAGAAAAAGAAACACGTGTAAATCCATAATCGTCTATATGAGGCATATGTAAGTACATCGTCTTTCTAAACTCTTCACTATGAGCTACCGTCTAATTTTGCTTAATATATAGCCTACACGTTCCATTATGAGACGTCATCCTGCTGTTGTGGCGTCACAATACGTGGTATAGTTAGTCTTCCATGCTCTCTCGCCAGTTTGAAAGATCTATTGTGACGTCTTCACTCAACAAGTCAGCGCACATTGTAACTGCCAAAAATATGTATTTGTTATATTAATAAAATATAAAAAATAAGTACATAAATTACATGAAATTAAGTAGCCTAAGGAGGTATGGGTTTGTCAATAGTCAAATCTCACTCTTTGTCACCTCTCAAAGGTGCCATCCCTGAATAATAGTTACAATACATCAGCAGTTACTTAAAATGCTTAGTCTTAACAAAACAGACGTGGTGTAATGCGCAACGAAACACTTCTAATCAGACTCATCTTCAGAGTCACAGTTCTGGCACAAATAAATTGCCTGGCCTGGGGTGCAAGCATCATGGGCCCGCTTCTTGCATCTCACACACTGCACCCAAGTCTCTTTTGGGCGGCTGTTAGAAAATGGCTCCATGCAGACTAGGCAGAAGCATTCTTTTCATCTGATGATGACTTGTCTATTTATCTTTTTACTCTTGCCTTTTTGTTCCCTTTTGCACATTGCTTCCCATCCTCCAGAAACAGCCTGTTTTTAGATTGAGATTTTTCCATTTGTAGTGCTTGCTTCACGGGTGTGTCTGTTAGAATTGCGGTTTTGCGCCGCTTTCTTCCTTTACAGTGCATCCGGAAAGTATTCACATCGCTTCACTTTTTACACATTTTGTTATGTTACAGCCTTATTCCAAAATTGATTAAATTCATTTTTTTCTCAGAATTCTACACACAATACCGCATAATGACAAAGTGAAAAAGGTTTTTTAGAAATTTTTGCAAATGTATTAAAAATAATCACATGAACATAAGTATTCACGCCGTTTGCTATGACACTCAAAATTGAGCTCAGGTGCATCCTGTTTCCACTGATCATCCTTGAGATGTTTCTAGAACTTCATTGGAGTCCACCTGTGGTAAATTCAATTGATTGGACATGATTTGGAAAGGCACACACCTGTCTATATAAGGTCCCACAGTTGACAGTGCATGTCAGAGTAAAAACCAAGCCATGAAGTCCTAGGAACTCTCCATAGACCTCCGAGATAGAATTGTGTTGAGGCATAGATCTGGGGAAGGGTATAAAAATATTGCTAAAGCACTGAAAGCACCCAGGAGAACAGTGGGCTCCATCATTGTGAATGGAATAAGTTTGGAACCACCACAACTCTTCTTAGAGCTGGCCATCTGGCCAAACTCAGTAACCGGGCAAGAAGGGCCATGGTCAGGGAGGTGACCAAGAACCCAATGGCCACTATAAGAGAGCTTCAGAGTTCCTCTGCAGCGATGGGAGAACCTGGTAGAAGGACTAACATCTCTGCAGCACTCCATCAATCAGACCTTAATAAATATAAAATAAATGTCAGCTGACCTAGCGATATAATGAACAAGCTGCATCTCCAAATCAGGTGGAAATACCTGCCGTGGCTTTCTATAGCCAACCACTGTTGTTGGCATGGCTGCCTGACTGACAATTTCTTTGCTGGTAACCTTTTCACAATACCGAGTCAGAGTATGGTAATTTATATTAAAATTGTTTGCTGTGCTTCTGATTGATTTGTTCTCCAGCTTCACCTGTCTGACTGCCTTCAACATTATGTCAGGAGGGGTGCTGCCATTCTCTGTCTTTCTTTTATAATTTCTCACCATCATCTCACTTTATTTTGTTCCTTCGTTTGTTCATTCCTTTCTTCCTTCCCTCAATGCTTCTTTCCTTCAAAAACAAATTTAAATTAGTCTCATGTGACAACTTGCCTCAAAGCCATTGAGACAACTTGCCCCAAATGGGCATGTGGGCTAATGTTTGTTAACTCTCAAGGCTAGTTCAACATAGGACTGCAGCTAACATATCAAGAAACACCTTATTGTTTCCTTTATTCGGTACACAAATATAATTTTGAACATTTATACCTAACACAGTTTTATTACATAAAATGTAAGGTGCCATTTACTTACTTTTGAAGGAGACAAACACAAAACTTGTGCTCACATGTAATTAAAGTGACCTTTGACCACCTGTGAAAAGGAATTTGAATCTGGCCCTAGTTGCAACAAAGTAGCTATTTGATTTTTGATATAGCGCCCCTGTGGTTGGAGGTATGAACAGTGTGACAACTTACCTGTGTGACAACTTACCCCGCTCTCCCCTACTGAGTTAGCTCATTTTAAAGACGTAGCTGGTTAGAATAACAGAACATTTTTGTAAACTTTCAATGTCGTTTTAACCCGCTTTTAATTACAAAGACTTAATGAAATGTATTTTAATTGAAATCTCAATTTACACTCAGTGTCTACTTTATTAGGTACACCTATACACCTGCTCGTTAATGCAATGATCTAATCAGCCAGTGCTCACCCCTGCGGAGGAAAAAGGGTAAACTTTTCCTACCTCTGACATGGTTGCTGTTTTTAACCCTCTGAGGTCCGTGCTAAGCTTTTAGATGTTTTTTGATTTTGGCATGGTCTGATATTTATCTCAATTTCATCAATTTAACACACATTTACTCCAAAGTGTTTAATATTTTTATTTGAAGGACAATCACAGCTACATTTGTATGCCATCAATAGTTTGGTCAGTATCATATGCAGCTTGTAAATAGATCTACAAACACACAAGTTAAAAATAGTTAATTTTTCTGCTGTCACAAAAGTTGTGAAAGCACACACTAAACTATAGTGACGAATTGTTTTGCCAATGTGCGTTTGTTCATCAAGGTCTTGGTTATGTAAGGGTGTGAAAATGTTTTAGCACATATGAGATCTAAATAGCTAAAAACCTGTTTTTATCAGAACTGGTCAAATTTATTTCAGGCTGTGGGAGGGCTATATGCTAATTTACTGAATATTCATGATCCACACCTGAAAGATCATGGTCAAAGGCCATCAGACAAAGACATCTTGCAGAGTAGCCCTCGCATTTCTTGCGACCAACAGAAGCCAGTTTGACAACATCCAAAGTCTGGCATTGGGCACAGGCACATGATCAAAAGTTTAAGATATTCATCTTTAAACGTCTGTAGGAAAACGAAAGCAAAATCCGTGTCTACGAAGACACGGAAAGACATAAACAAGACAAAACAAAATAACCAACGATCAGGAACAAACAAAACGTATCCAAAATCTCGGAATAAACTAAACGCTGGGAATCTAAACCACAATAAGCACACAAACAAGTTCTCGAGAGGCAAGAAACATTAATCACAATAGGTATTATCAAGCTAAGCTAGATAATGTCCAAGCGCCAAAACAGAATGCCAGCTGGTTAAATATCCTCCCGTTAATTATTCGCAGCAGTCCGCAATGATTCTGATTTTTTTCGTATAGCGTCACAAGGAATTCATATATTTTCACGAGTATTTGAAAATATGGTAAATCAAATAAATATCAGCATACACCGTCTGTTGCTGGCAGCTCGCAACCGTAAACACAGACAAGATCCGATATAATGTCGGGACATTGTTTACGCTGCAATTTCACACACGGAATTCATATATTGAATACGAGTATTTGATAACATGGCAAATCAAATATAGTTACTTACTCTTCGTCAGTTATTGTCTTCGCCGCTTTCCATCGATGCTCTCAAACACTGCAGCGCAGAAAATCTTTCCATCTTGAATAAAATTGTATGTCTGTATAAAATCTTGCTTCAAATTGTCGGGACAGTTTGTGTTGTTTACGCCGGCGTTTCACACATGGCCCCACGCCCCTCCCCACACCTCCCGAAACTCGCACCTAGTTACCATGTCAATAGAAGGGGACGTTACTAAAAGGTAAAAACAGAGTAAAAACAAGGTTTACTTTTGGTCTAATTAACCTAATTTAAAAAATCCCATTTGATTTGCCAGTGCTCAAATCGGAAAGTCACGATTCTAAGGTTTCTGTCAATGTTTTTGTCGCGTGTGTATGATAAAATATCGCGAAATTAGAAATAGTAATATACTTTTATTGCTGCTGGGAGCGGCGCCGCTCCCGTCGACCTCAGGGGGTTAAAGAAGCTCTTGTTGACATGCAGATTAGATTCATTTGTGAGAAACCTGTCTCGCACTCTGTGCTGGAAATTGCTACGGTGTTAACAGCGGTTAAGAGATCCTTCAAGATCTGTGTAACTTGTTCTCCCGATGTCTCTGTGAACACTCTGAAAGCACAAATTGTTTCTCGGCTGTTAAGCCTGTTAAGTCTGTTAAAATACGCGTTGTTGTCGCACTTTAGATATTTATGAGCCTGGGGCTCTGATTCTGAGTAAGACATTTTCCGGGCGCAAAATCGGATTCTTGCCATTTCTGCCGGGCTGTGCCAAGCAAATTAAGCACTATAATCAGCCAATCGTGAGGCAGAAAATCAATGCATAAAAGCATGCAGACATGGTCAAGAGGTTCAGTTGTTGTTCAGACCAAAAATGGGGAATAAATGTGATCTAAGTGACTTTGACTGTGGAGTGACTGTTGGTGCCAGACGGGGTGGTGTGAGTATCTCAGAACCTGCTGATCTCATGGGGATTTTCACGCACAATAGTCTCTAGAGTTTACAGAGAACGGTGCGAAAAACATCCAGTAAGCGGCAGTTCTGTGGGCGAAAACACCTTGTTAATGAGAGAGGTCAGAGGAGAGTGGCCAGACTGGTTCAAGCTGACAGGAAGGCGACAGTAACCCAAATAACCACACGTTACAACCGTGGTATGCAGAAGAGCATCTCTGAAAGCACAACACATCAAACCTTGAAGTGGATGGGCTACAGAAGCAGAGGACCACACCAGGTTACACTCCTGTCAGCTAAGAACAGGAAAGTGAGGCTACAGTGGGCGCAGGCTCACCAAAACTGGACAGTTGAAGATTGGAAAAGCGTCGCCTGGTCTGACGAGTCCCGATTTCTGCTGTAACATGCAAATGGTAGAATTTGGCATAAACAACATGAATCCATGAGCATCATTTAAATGCCACAGCCTACCCGAGTCTTGTTGCTGACCTTGTGCATCCCTTAATGGCCACAGTCTACCCATCTACTAATGGCTACTTCCAGCAGGATAATGTACCATGTCACAAAGCACACGCCATCTCAAGCTTGTTCCACAAACATTACAATGAGTTCAGTGTACTCCAATGGCCTCCACAGTCACCAGATCTCAGCTCAATAGAACAGCTTTGGGATGTAGTGGATTGGGAGATTCGCAGCATGAATGTGCAGCTGACAAATCTACAGCAACTGTGTGATGTTATCATGTCAACATGGACAAGAATCTCTAGGAATGTTCCCAGCACCTTGTTGAATCCATGCCACAAAGAATTCAGGCTGTTCTGGAGGCAAAGGGGGGTCCTAACCAGCACTATGAAGGTGTACCTAATTAAGTGGCCACTGAGTGTACATATCACACATAACTATATTTAATTGTACAGTATTATTCTTTTTATTATTTCTATTTAAGATTAATAGCTCTGTATGCAGTCACAGGAGATGGCAGCTAAGCATTTCACTGCATGTTGTACTAGTATAAGTTTGTATGTGACAAATAAACTTGAACTTGAACTATGTAATAATAATAATAATAATAATACTTTTATTTATATAGCACACCTTAAAATACAGGGAAATCTCAAGGTGCTTTACAACAGGCTGTTATAAAAGAAAAAAAAAAAAAACACATGATTAGCAGATACAGTTAAAAACAACAAAAAGAGAGAAGGGGAAAAAAAGAACAAAATATATACTATCTAGGTGTCTGAAAAATCACAAAAAAAGACAGAGAAACTATATACATAATTTAATTTTTTAAAAGACAGGCATAGGCTGGTATGAGTGTTCATTGTGTGGGTCTGTGCAATTGAGAGTGAGATTTAGTGGTTTGGAAAAGCAGAGATGAAAAGGTGAGTCTTCAGTTGTGTCTTGAAAGTGGTGAGAGACCTGGAAGTCCTGATGTGATATGGAAGTTTATTCCAAAGGCGTGGTGCCAGGGAACAGAAGGCCCGGTTCCCCATGGTGTGGAGGTGGGTTCTGTGGACGGTGAGGAGATTGGAGGTGCTGGATCTGAGGGCTCGGGTAGTTGTTTGGTGGGTGAGAAGGTTTTGGAGATAGATGGGGTTGTTTCCAGTTATGGTTTTGAAGGTGTGGAGAAGAATTTTGAAATTGATCCAGAATTCAACGGGGAGCCAGTGAAGAGCGGCCACAATTGGGGTGACGTGATTTGATTCTCCTATCCTGGTGAGAATACGGGCAGCACTGTTTTGTATGTACTCTAGGCGTTGAATGGTTTTGACCGGCTAACGGAGTTACAGCAATCAAGTCTAGATTAAATGAAAGCGTGGACCAGTTTATCTGCGTC
>JAINUG010001345.1:0-24482 GCA_029706075.1 Aldrovandia affinis | reverse complement strand
CGACTTTCAAAAAAGATGTTTGTTGATCCAGTGATCACCCCATACGGAGATATTTACGAGCGTAGAGCCATTGAAAAAAAGCTGGAAAAGTAAGTCATCTATAGTGTACCCTGAAAAGCATCTTTTATGGTTGGTGTCAAACTTGTAATAAATGACAAAAAGTGTTATAGCTTTATCTCTCTTCATTTTCAGACAAAAAATGGATCCATTCAACAAGGAGCCTCTAGATGTGAAGGACCTGAAGCCAAACACTGAAATGAAAAACATGGTGCGGAAGTACAGACACAGTCAGATTTAGGGAATTGCTTAAATAAGAACAAACCAGGAAGGGCTTTTGGTAGATCTAGATTTGTATATATTGTCCAGGGTATGGGGGATCTAGCGTATAACCAGGTTTCATTTTTAGATCTGAGTTATTTGAGATTCCGGAAGATTTTCCTCTTACAACAAATAATTTGCAAGTAACAAAATAATTACAAACATACTTGTAGAGAGCTTTACCAGAGAAGAGGCTGCTAATAGGCCGGAAGGCATATTCATTACTCAGAAAGTCTTAGCGGATACAGAGATAGGGGATATGGAAGTATTGGATAAATTACATAAATTAAAGACTAATAAGGCAGCCGGCCCGGATGGCATATACCCCAGGGTACTAAAGGAGTTAAGCGAGATCATTTTTAAACCACTGGCAAGTATTTTTAGACTGTCTTTAAAGACTGGTGAAGTACCAAATGACTGGAAACAGGGTATTGTGGTACTAATATATAAGAAAGGGGACCGTACTGATCCAGGAAACTATAGGCCTATTAGTTTAACTTGCATCATATGCAAAATATTAGAATCTATTATTAAAGATAAACGAGAAGTATTTCTAGAAAATTACAACATCCTTAGGGATAGCCAGCATGGTTTTTGCAAGGGTAGGTCATGTCTGACAAATCTGCTGACATTTTTGAGGAAGCAACCAAGTGTCTGGATGAGAGAAAGGCGTATGATATTATATACTTAGATTTCCAAAAAGCATTTGATAAGGTGCCACATGACAAACTCATTATCAAAATGAGAGCAGTAGGAATTACAGGTGGCATTTTAGAGTGGGTTCGGAACTGGTTACTGGATAGAACACAAAGGGTAGTAATAGGCGGATCTTATCCGAGGAGGGTATAGTGGGAAGTGGAGTCCCGCAGGGATCGGTGCTGGGACCACTGCTCTTTATCATTTACATAAATTACATTGATATGGATATTGAAAGTACATTAGTTAAATTTGCAGATGATACAAAACTGGGAGGCTTAGCAAATAGTCAGGAATCTACTAAAGTAATCCAAGACGATCTGAATAGAATCCAGAAATGGGCAGAAACCTGGCAAATGAAATTTAATACAACTAAATGTAAAGTTCTACATGTGGGGAATAAAAACATAGGACAGGATTATTTTATGGGAGGTAGAAAACTAGAATGTGCACATGTAGAAAAATACCTAGGAGTACTAGTTGATCAAAGCTTGTCAGGGACTGGTCAATGTGCGGTAGCAGTTAAAAAAGCCAACAGGATGCTGGGATACATAGCCAAGAGTATTGAGTACAAATCGAAGGAGATCATACGCACCCTATAGAATGCCCTTGTTAGGCCACACTTGGAATATTGTGTGCAGTTCTGGGGACCGCATTACAAAAAAGATATAGATGCGCTGGAAAAGGTCCAAAGACAGGCAACCAGACTGATTCCAGGCATAAAAGACAAGTGTTATGAGGAAGGCTAGAGATGCTTGGACTGCTCAAGCTTAGTAAAAGGAGACTTAGGGGAGATTTGATTGAGGCTTTTAAATTTATTAAAGGAATTAACAAAGTGAATTTCAGGAAATTATTCAAGTTGAGTTCGGTTAGCAGAACGAGGGGGCATAAATGGAAACTGACAAAGGGTAAATTTCACACGGACACTAGGAAATATTTTTTCACACAGAGAGTGATCAATGCGTGGAATAGCTTGCCTGGACATGTAGTGGAGGCTGAGATTCAAGGCTAGGCTCGATCCAGTGTTAGACACTCTAGCCTTTGGGTAAACTAAGCATTGTGAGCAGATTAGTGGTAGGAATGGACGAGCAGTGTTGGGCTGAATGGCCTGTTCTCGTCTTCCCCTTATGTTATGTTATGTTATGTTATGTTATACTGCAAGTTCCGTTGTTTTAGTGAGACATGTAGTCATATGTAAAAATACTTCAAAAACGTTTGACCTCATTCTCAATATTCACTTGCACCAATAGTGAAAACATCCTCTTTTCAACTAATGATGTCCAATCAAAGAGCAGAATGGCGTGACCTGGATTTTGATTGCTTGCTAGCTAGCTTGATTGCATTAGCTGGTGTGGCCGTTAGCCTATGTTTAGTTACACACGATCATGAAGACATCATCCTAGTCCTAGCACTTTAAAATCAAAGTGTCAATGATGAATATGTTAACGTTTTCTTCTTATTCTTAAAACCTTCCTGTGTTTTTAATTGATCTGAATTATTTTTAAAATTGTTATTTTTTTAATTTTTTTTATCTTATTAGCTTTTCTTCGCTGCTCTCACTGCCAGTCATAATGGATTTATACCACATGTAAGGGATAGGACAAAGCAACATTGTAAGCAACAACAAAAAAAGCTACTAGGTGCACTTCAAAGCTGTAGTAAAGTTTTAACCACTGGTGCTCTTTAGAAACCTGAGATGAAGTTCATGAAAAAAGAGAGATTCCAAGGCACTCACATGGATTATTATCTTGGCAGGAACATAAAAATAATTTGTTGAGATCGACGCGTTGTGGCTAAACAGCCTTTGTCACTATAAGCAATATGAACACTTTGCAGTGAGTTTAAGTGATCATTTTATCTTTATCTAAGCTCAATAATCAATATATTTGACATTTACCACAGTTTTTGTTGTTGATGGTTGTGGTGTTGGGCAAGCATTATATAAGAGACTTTAGAGATACTATAAGACCTGTGTACAATTCAATATGTACTGTAGATGTTTATTGCATGGGCTCAATCCGAAAAATACTTCACATTCACAAACTGTCATGTTCAGCTTTTGATTTGCTCTTGATTAATCATGACTATTTCTGTTCTATCAGTTTTATGCTTTCTTGTTTAAAATTGCAAATATGTCAAACTCAGAAAGCCATTAAATGTTGAGTGAATTTTTTGTCAGGTCCAACTGTCCTGCTTGCACATCTGCATGGTTTCATGTGATATACAGTAAACATTCTACTATCATTCAGTAAATCAATTGAGTTTTTTTACTGCGAATCTCCTGTTTCACAGGAATTCAAATACTGCTAGGAGGAGATTTAATAAATAGAAACAACAGTAAGCAAAAGTCTATTCATATCAAGTACATGCACCAGTTACATTATGGCACTGAGGTCCATGGTGTCACACAACGCTGAAAAACTCCAACACAGGATTCTTCTGTGAAGGATGCACGTCACACCAGAAATCTATGGTAAGAAGGGTGGCAAACTATCGCTCAGACTCGGAAGTGAAGTGACATCCCAAACACGGAGAGAGAAGTGAGGGATAATGTGGTGAGGAGTCGGCTGTTGAAAACAACAGTACGACAGGGTGAGGTGGACCCGAGAAGTGCTGACATGTTCAACAACCGACCTGTCCGCAGTACATTATCACGATCAAACCACAGCTACTTGCCAAATGAATTAATACACAATTGGTGAATTATGTTAGAAATACATTTATTCACAAAATTGGACATTACATCAGGTATTCAATTTAATTAAGTGTATTTGCATTGTCGGGAGCCCAATGTTCAGTGTTGGGCGACCTGGAACCTCTGTTCTAATTGTCTTGTCTTTATGAGGTCTAGCCTTACCTTTGCTAAGAGTCACCTAAAAGAGTCGATCCCTGTGGCGTGGGGGAATGATCGCCGTCTCCCCAAGCTGATGTTTGTGGTTTGAGCACCAACACTTCTTTATATTGCATTCATGAGGTCTCGCCTTAAGTTCGCTGTTCGACATGGAAAAGAGCAGAGGTGCCTGGGGAGTCTGCAAATGATAGCCGCCTCCCAAAGCTGATTTATTTTTTATTTCACTGAAGCTATTTATATTTCATTTATGAGGTCTCGCTTTAAGTTTGCTGTGAGACACAGAACAGACATGCGTCTACGCATAGACTTAACTATGTTGGACGAGCTGTTGAATCTAGAGCTCTGGAGTGGCTCAAGGGGTAAATGTGCTGGAGTCACCCACCCAGTAACTGTGGGTTCAATCCCCACTCATGGAATGTGTGTAATCTCTGCCTCTCATTCACAATTGCTGATTTCCAGGTTGGACCAGATGGTGGTGGAGTTGAGATGATGGTGGCAGGCAGCAGGTAAGTGGGGAGGGGAATCCCCTAGGGGTGGAGGGTAGAGTTGGGGAGCTGGCCCCCTGAAGTAGGAGGGAAGGAAGAGGAAGAGGAAGAGCAGGAGTGGTGAGAGGGATGAGGTGTTGGAGATCTATGGTAATAATTGAAATCAATTTGACTTTTTCGGAAGGAAGGTCAAAAGGAACACAATTATTAATATATTCTCTTCGCACCTTGTTTCAATTATCATCCTAGCTCTACAACTAGGATGATAATAGTCTCATCTCCTAGTATCATCCAACACCTCATCCCTCTCACCACTCCTGCTCCAACATCCCCACTAAGTGGAGAGGGGATCCCCTGGTTTAGGGAGGGTAGAGTGGGGGCTCTGCCCCCCCCTGAGTGAGTGGGGAAGGAAGAGCAGGCCTGTTGGAGCAGGAGAGATTAGGGGGCAGAGGTGTTTGGGAATGTTGGTAATTGAAATAACCATCAATAATTGAGATCTGCGTTGAAGATAATTGAAATATTTTGTTTTAAGTCAGGAATGGAAAACAAAGTGAGCTCTCAATTATATCAACACTAGTTCTCCAACACCTCTGCCCCCTAATCCCTCCTGCCTGCTTTTACTTCCCCACTCCCTCGGGGGGGGCAGAGCCCCTCCCTACCTACCTACCTACCTACCTACCTGCTGCCTGACACCACTTCTTCAGCTCCACCACCACCTGGGCCAACCTGGAAATCAGCAACTGTGAATGAGAGACAGAGATTACACACATTCCATGAGTGGGGATTGAACCCACAATTGCTGGTTGGGTGACCCCAGCGCATTTACCCCTTGAGCCACTCCAGAGCTCATCCATCATAGTTAAGTCTACAATCTGAAAAGCCAAAGACGAAAAGCATTCCCTTCCAGATTCAACAATGCAGAGCCTTGAACCCAGGTCCTTCTGACAGCAGTCAGGTACCTTAACACTGTGAGCTACCTCTCCAGTGAAGACGGGTGCTTTCCCACCATAGAGGAATCTCCTCATTTGAGCACCAATTAAGAAAAAGCCTAAACAAGTGGGCAAAACAGAAGACAGGGACTTGAACCCTGGTCCGTTAGATGGAAACTGGCGCCTTAACTCTGTGAGCTACTACTCCAGAACTGAGAAAAAGCAGCTCGCCCATCATACATTAACCTCATCTTCCTAACACCAAATGGAAATAAACATTAAAACATGGATGACTGAGGGGTTAAGATGACTCAAATGATTTGAGTAGAATCAGCCAAGCAGGTGACCCCAGTGCATTTACCCCTTGAGCCAGCACTAGATTCAGGCACCCATCCATCATAGGTATATCTACAATCAGAAAAAACTAATGAAAACAAGCTTCACTGGAAAACAACTGCACAGCAAGGGTTTGCTAGTTTGTTAAAATAAAATAAAAAGACTAAGTGAAGCGAGAGTCTGGTTACAGAAGGTTTTAGAAACCTTGGGCTTTGTGAACTTTGGGAGCCATTATGTCATTTTTGTTTGTTTTATTTTATCCTTATATAAGCTTGCCTAAAATATTATTTGTACATGCAGTTCCCCCATTGAACATTAGGTGGAGCATTTGGTTATTTAATGAGCTCCGGACTAATGAACCATAGGTGCGTGAATGGAGGAAGCCATACAGTTTTTGACCGCATATCAAGGTTCAATGAAACGCATATCAAGGTTCAATGAAACGCATATCAAGGTTCAATGGTTCAGGTTCAATGAAATGTAGCGCGACTGGCGTGCTTAATTTGAATGTATGAATGGAAACATACTAACTATGGACCTAACTGTTGTTATGAACTTATGCTAAGGTGAGCATGAATCAGCCTGTATTTGATGGGAATAAATGGAACACAGCGTCCAAAGATAAGGATTGCATTGGACAATGTTTGTTTGTGAACCCTGATTACGCGTCGAAAAAGCTCACTCCGTCCGCCCCTCGGTGACTATCAAATTGGTTGAAAGTCGCTGAAACAAAGTCAAAAACTAGCTTCATTAAAACCTCAAGGTCGTCTTTCACGGGATTCAGCTGATCGATTGGGCATCGCTTGCACAACGAGTGGACTACGATTGGACAACATTCCGTTTGGATTATTGATAACGTTGGATTTATATTTCGTGTGGATTTTTGGACATGGACAATGGATTTCTGTTCCGCATTGGATTACTTGGACAAATGACAAGCTAGGCCTACAAGGACAGCTAATTCCTAGCTACAGGGACCACCACAGAGACAATTAGTGCCTACCTACAATGGACAGAGGTATGTGTAGCAGTACCATCGATGTATGGCCATTGTGAAATGTGTTACGCATAACTGTTTGTAACAGCCGTATTTTAGGTAGTCATATAGCTAATTGAAAATAACGGTGATATTCGATTTGTTGGTTGTCCTTAATGTTTTGCCAGTTGGTTACAATATCCTTGTTTACATAACTAACGTTAGCTTGCTGTACTGGATAGCATGCTAGCTAACGTTAGCAAGATACATGCGGTTTCTTGGTGTGCACATTTGACTGCAAATCCAATGCATTGGTTGGTTCCAACTTGTATTATGAGCTGTGGGGTGGTCTATCTGTGAAAGTATTGTTTTGTGAAGGTATTGTTTTATGGTTGAAATATTTGAACGATAATGGATTCTGATAAAGAGGTACAGAATCAAGGTTCCGTTGTTAATGAACCCGCAGCGGCTGAAACGCAGCTAAATGTTGACGCGGACAAGGGTGAAATGGAAAACCCACCCGTCCAAAAACGTGAGGTTAAATTAACACAAAGGGCATTGTTGGACAAACTGGACAAACTGCAAAAGGCTAGGAAGTCCAAACTAAACAAAGCATCAAACCTACAAAGGACAATTCAGGACCTAATGCAGGACAGAGAATATGAAACAGAGGTGCGGTGTACATTTGGGAAATACACAACTATGTGCAACGAGGCAAAGGAGGCGCACAAATCTCTGTCGCAACTGTTACCTCCTGAAGAAAAGGAGAAACATGAAATATGGTTTAAAGCAAAAATGTTGACTGTCAATGATTTTAATGATAAGGTGAATATGTGGTTGTCCAATGCAGACATTCCAAACCCTGATGCCAATGTCGAAAATAGTGATTGGGCTGAGAGTGAGGTCAAACCCAGTGACAGCATTTCCAATGTTGAAACAAAGGTTTCTGTTGAGAGAACAAGCAGGAAAAGTCACGCCAGTTCAAAAAGCAGCAAAAGCAGCAAATCCTCTACTGCGTCAGCACGCATTCTGGCAGAGGCAGAGAGAGCTGCACTCATAACTCGCGCTGCGGCTTTAAAGGAGAAGCACGCTCTGGAGGAGGAAGCTGAACTGCTCAGGAAAAGAAAGGAAAGACTGGAGCTTGATACAGAGATGGCAGCAGCTGCTGCTAAATTGGCAATATTAACAGCCTCCAGTCACCAAGCTTTTTCAAAAGCACCATCAGATGGAATGGAGTCATACTTGAAAGAGGAGCAAGGTTAAAGGAAACCTCTACCACTCTCAACCCACTTGCTAAAGCCTATCAACTAACACCTGTGGTCTCAAACCAACAACCACATGTACAACAAGCACCTGTACAGCAACCACCTATGCAACAAGGACAACAACCTGCATATAGGAATGCAACACAAGACAACAGTCAACCAATCAGTACAATGTTGCATAAAACCCCATCGAGCCAACCTCTTTTGGACCAGCTTACAAATGTCATTCAAGGTCAACTATTTCCCCAAGGACATGATGTAACGCCAGTTCTCTGCAACTTAATGCAACAGCAAAATGAAATAACAGCATTGTTAATGGAACAACAAAACGCACACTTACTGCCACCAAGAGAAATACCATGCTTTGACGGAGACCCTCTGCAGTACAGAACATTTCTCAGAGCCTTTGAACACTGTGTGGAGAAAAACACACGAGACCGAGGAGATTGTTTATACTTCCTGGACAAGTACACAAAGGGTCAGCCAAGAGAACTAGTGCGTAGCTGTCAGCACATGGAAGCAGACAGAGGCTATGACATGGCTAAGGATCTTTACAGGAACACTTTGGAAATGAGCATAAGATCACGGCAGCGTATATGGAGAAAGTCATCAGCTGGCCAGTAGTGAAGCCTGAGGACGTTAAGGCTCTTCAAGCTTATGCATTATTTTTGCGCGAGTGTTGCAACGCAATGGAGGATGTACAGTACCTGAGAGAACTGGATATGCCAACGAATATGAAAACAGTGATTCTGAAGCTTCCATATAAGCTAAGAGAAAAATGGAGAAGCTCTGCATGTGAGATACTGGAAAGATCCAAACGTAGGGCACAGTTCAAAGACATGGTCATGTTCATCGAGAGGCAAGTCAAAATAGTGTCTGACCCAATCTTTGGTGACATTCAGAATGCACAGCTGAGTACAGTAAACAAACCTGTGAGCAGGATGAAATCCCAATCTAAGCCCAGATTCAAAGGAGACAATTTTGCAACTACTGTTGCCACCATTGAAACCCCTACATTGGAAGAAAGCAGACAGCCCAAGCAGGTTCAACGGCCAAGTAATTCTGGTTCATCTGCCAACAACACCAGCGTTTGCCTGTGTTGCTCTCGAGGTCACACGCTGGAGCAGTGTCCTCAATTGGAGGAGAAGTCGCACAGGGACAAGATTTCATTCATAAAGGAGAAAGGGATCTGTTTTGGCTGCCTTCGCAGAGGGCATATGAGCAAGGATTGTGAAAAGCGCTTAACGTGCAAGGTGTGCAGTCAAACCCATCCCAGCGTTCTTCACATTACCCAAAGGGAGAGAGCAGTGAATGCAGACCCAAAACAGCCACATAAAACCTCAGTGGGTAATGCTGTCATCTCTTTGCAAACATGTGGTCAGACAGGGGCCGGGAACAGCAGCGGGATTTTATCCATCCTACCTGTGCAGGTGAAGTCTAATAAGGGAAACAAGGTCATACAAACGTATGCATTTCTAGATCCAGGTAGCACGGACACCTTCTGTTCAGAAAACCTAATGAGGAAGCTGAATATGAATGGAAGGAAAACCCAAATCAGCTTACTGACCATGGGCCCAAAAGCATCTGTTCCCAGTCACATGTTGTCAGGTTTGGAGATTTCAAGTCTCACTGGAAAACAGTTCTACGGGCTACCAAATGTCTACACCCAGAAGAGGATGCCTGTGGAAAAGAACAACATCATCAAAGAAGAGGAGTTGGCTAAGTGGCCATACCTGGATGGTGTTAGTGTTCCTCACATTCAAGCTGAGGTGGAGTTGTTGATAGGTACCAACGCCTCCAACTTGCTGGAACCTTGGGAAGTAGTCAACAGCCATGGAAATGGACCCTATGCCATTAGGACCCTATTGGGGTGGGTTATTAATGGTCCCCTTCAAGGATACAGTAACGAGCGGTGTGAGAGTGGCAACCCCACTGCTACTGTTAACAGGATATCCATAGAAACCCTGGGGGAATTACTGAACAAGCAGTACAACCATGATTTTAATGAAAAGACATCAGAAGACAAAGAGGAGATGTCAAGAGATGATGTGAAGTTCATGGAAATCATGAAAGATTCAGTCAGGCTTCAAGATGGACATTATAGCTTGAATCTTCCTTTTAAGAAAGGAGAGGTCTCTCTGCCAAACAATCAGTGTGTTGCCCAGCAGCGCATTATTGGATTGAAAAGAAAAATGGAGGTTTGAGAGAAATGAGAAGTTCCACCAGGAATACACTCAACTTTCTCAGTGATGCCAGTGAAAGTGGATATGGCACTGTGACATATCTCAGGGTACGGAACAACAGCAACAAGATTCATGTCTCTTTCTTGCAAGGCAAAGCCAGGGTGACACCACTAAAGCAAGTGACAATTCCTCGCTTAGAGCTCACTGCTGCTGTTCTTGCCGTTCGTGTGGACACGATGCTTAGAGCGGAATTACAGCTTCAACTTGAGAAATCATGTTTCTGGACTGATAGTACTTGCGTTTTAAAGTATATCAGAAATGAGGACAAGAGATTTCAAACTTTGTGGCAAACAGGGTATCTACCATCCGAAGAGCAACTGATGTCCCACAGTGGAGGTACGTGCATACCACTCAGAATCCTGCAGACGAAGCCTCAAGGGGATTTAAGGTGGATCATTTGCTGACAAACAGAAGATGGCTTGATGGCCCTGAGTTTCTGTGGAAAGCAGAGGAAGAGTGGCCAGCTAGCAGCTTGGATTACGACATTGCTGCTGACGATCCTGAGGTCAAAAGGGAGCTCACAACGAATGCAGTAATTGTTGAAGATGCACCAAGTGCCACTCATCAACTGGTGACATACTTTTCTGACTGGAAAAGGTTGAAAAGGTCAGTTGCATGGATTCTGAAGATAAGGAGGGCTCTACTGGAGATGAGCCAAAAAAGAAAACAAATGAGTCAACAGGACGCAAACGTCAGTGACAACAAAATGGAACGGGAAATGCGACGGATTAAAGCTGTCGTGAGAGGGCAGAGTTTGACTCCAGATGATCTTGCAGAAGCAGAAACTTCCATCATCTGCTTCACTCAACAGGAAAGGTTCCATGATGAATTGGCTGTATTATCATCGGGAAAATGTGGAGTGAAAAAGAGAGTCCCATATACAAACTGGACCCCATTCTGGAAGATGGATTACTTAGAGTTGGAGGAAGGTTGAGTAAGGCAGCCATGCCTGAAGAGACAAAACATCCAGTCATCCTATCCAAAGGTCAACATGTATCCACTCTAATACTTAAGTACATTCATGAACAGGTGGGCCATGGTGGGAGGAATCAAGTTCTCTCCAGATTGCGGAGGAAATATTGGATTACCAGTGCTAATGCAGCAACAAGAAAGGTCCTGTCCAACTGTGGCTTCTGCAGGCGCCATAAAGGGAAGTTGGGTGAGCAAAAATGGCAGACTTGCCTGTAGAACGAATCATTCCTGATCTTCCTCCATTCACCAATGTTGGAGTTGATTATTTTGGGCCGATTGAGATCAAGAGAGGACGTAGCTTTGAAAAGCGCTATGGAGTCATTTTTACCTGTATGTCATGTAGAGCAGTCCACTTGGAGGTTGCTTACTCACTGGATACTGACTCATGTATAAACGCTCTGCGCAGATTTGTTTGTAGAAGGGGGCAAGTCTCTCATTTACGGTCTGACAATGGAACCAACTTCATTGGTGCTGAAAGGGAGTTGAGGGAAGCTCTTGCTGCTTTGAATCACAGCAGAATACAAGGAGCCTTTCTGCAGGAGGGAATAAAGTGGAGCTTCAACCCACCAACAGCTTCTCATCATGGGGGTGTATGGGAGCGCATCATCAGGATGGTGAGACGGATACTGACATCAGTCTTACATCAACAGACCCTGAGTGACGAGGGATTCCATACCATTCTGTGTGAAGTCGAAGCCATTTTGAATGACAGGCCCATCACAAAGTTGTCTGAAGATCCCAATGATCTGGAAGCTCTGACACCTAATCACCTGCTCACAATGAAAAGAAAACCGATTTTACCGCCTGGATTATTTGAGAAGACCGACCTCTACATCAAACGGAGGTGGAGGCAGGTGCAGTACATCTCCGACCTTTTTGGAAACGCTGGCTAAGAGAGTACTTACCTTTGCTACAGGAGCGTCAAAGGTGGAGTAAAGAGAGACGAAGTCTTGTTTCTGGAGACATTGTGCTTATTGCAGATGCTACAGCTCCACGTGGTTCCTGGTTACTCGGAAGAGTTCTAGAGACCTATCCAGACAGGAAAGGACTGGTGCGTTCTGCTCGAGTGCAGACCAAGACCAGCACACTAGATAGGCCAGTGACCAAACTTTGTCTTCTTCAAGAAGCTGCAACATAAGTTGTAATTGGACAGGCAATTGTGACCTCTGACCCATAGGGGATTTTTTTGTTTTGTTTTTCAATTTTCACCTGAATTTATTGGCTCCTTTAAGTACATATGTATTGAATTGTTTATGCCCTCCTGCCATTAACAATTAGGGGCCGGTGTGTTGGAGCCATTATGTCATTTTTGTTTGTTTTATTTTATCCTTATATAAGCTTGCCTAAAATATTATTTGTACATGCAGTTCCCCCATTGAACATTAGGTGGAGCATTTGGTTATTTAATGAGCTCCAGACTAATGAACCATAGGTGCGTGAATGGAGGAAGCCATACAGTTTTTGACCGCATATCAAGGTTCAATGAAACGCATATCAAGGTTCAATGAAATATCTAGGTTCAATGAAATGTAGCGACTGGCGTGCTTAATTTGAATGTATGAATGGAAACATACTAACTATGGACCTAACTGTTGTTATGAACTTATGCTAAGGTGAGCATGAATCAGCCTGTATTTGATGGGAATAAATGGAACACAGCGTCCAAAGATAAGGATTGCATTGGACAATGTTTGTTTGTGAACCCTGATTACGCGTCGAAAAAGCTCACTCCGTCCGCCCCTCGGTGACTATCAAATTGGTTGAAAGTCGCTGAAACATAAACACTTAAGAATAAACGAGGAACAACGAAACTGCGTTTGATCGTTCAGCAAATAAAATTGGCTGGGATCTTGAGCGCATAAGACCGCTTCTTCTTTTAGAAGAGTTTAAATATTGTGTTTTGTTGGATATTAAAAGTGATTTAAACGAACATAAAATCAACAATCGGAGGAGAGCTTCCGCTGTTGCTGGTGACTGACCCACAAATAGAGTTTTGCCCGAGATAAATCCTTAAGCCCTGAGTGGACGGAGAAATTCCCCAATTGTCGCTGTGTCTCCTGGAAAACGTTCCGGGCGTGCTATCACCAGAACCGAATGGCTCCACGGTGTGGGAGGTAGCCCGGTGTGCCATTACTGTAAGAGAAGAGGGCACATAAAAAGTGTCTCCTGGAAAACGTTCCGGGTGTATAGTCTAGCCGGAGGGGCCCTCAGATTTTGAGGCACCCCCACTCGAGTTAGAACAAAACACAACAGTGTTTTTTCATATCCCATATGGCTCCCATTAATGAAATTGATTGTTGTGGACTTTTATTTTGGGCAGAATTCGTTTTTTTGGCTATTCTTTAGACCTACCCCAATCTCTGAAAAAGATCCAAATTAGGCCAGACCGAATAGGGGAATGGTGGCAGAAAAGCCCATAACTTAAGAATGCTCACTCTTATCTTCATAAGATTTGCTGAGGTATGACCCAGGTGTCTGCCCTACATCACCAAAGAGTCAGAATGTAATTGATCTAAAAGAATACTGAAATATAGTCCTGTAAACATAGCTTTAGTTAAGGCGGAAATTGTACTTTTGTGGTGATAGGAAAAGAGGACTCCTTTACTTTTCTCTCATTTATCAGAAAAACATAGATTCCTTTCAAATATACTGTTACTGAATGGCCTAGCATGCATATTGAACAAAAAACAGTGATTGTATGGAGATATCTAGTACAGTTTTACTGCAAATGAGATTTCTTTAGACATACCGCTTCTCTGAAACAGCCAAATTAGGTCATTCCGAATGGGGGGCAGGTGGCATAATAGCCTATAAATTGAGAATGCTCAGTCTGATGGTCATCATATTTGGGGAGGGAAAGACCAGGTGGCTTTCAGTACTTAGAACATCTTAAATCAGATTACAGTACTGTCAGCACCTCAAACATGGGTCTTATGGTTGTCAATGTATGGGGAGTTTTACCCAGAGTGCAGAGATTTTGCATTGTTTTGGATGGGGAAGGGGGAAAAAAGCCATGTCCTTTATTAATGGAAATCTATTTTGATCAGATTTATGATTTCAGGAGTCTGAACAATCTGTTCTACACACCCAAACAAAAAGTGCATAGATACATTGATTTAGTTGAGAATATCTTAACCAGCTAGCTAGTTAACCAACCTGAATGCCAACGCCATTTAGAACTCTGTCCACAACACATAAATATGCTAGTTACTTAACTAGCTATTTTGAGCAGTACATTTCACCAATGAGAGATTTGGGGTAGGTGGGGGAGGGGCTGTGGATTGATTATTTTTAATATTGTAAAAACTGTTACATTGTAAACTATTAAACGACCCATACTGTACAGTCATTACAATACAAAGTAGCACTTTTTCCTTTGAGTAAATGGGCGTATGTCTGCCAACAATGCAATGACACAGACTACTAACTTTACTGCATACACAAAAGTTACAATTAAATAGCAATGCCCAAGGAAATGAACTCCCATTCGAATAGATAATATTGGCCTACAAATGTCTCCAAATCATGTTTGATAAACACATTTTATCGGTATTTTTCCACATCAATTCGATTGTGTTAGTGACTTTTAACAAGTACCATAACAGATAAACCGCAATACAATTTAATGATAGCCTTAATTTCGTACTCAATAACAGCACAACTAATTTAAACCAATTCAACAACACAAAACCAACCAGCACAATCAAATAGCACTGTATTACAAAAAGTACCGTTTACAGTAGGCTATATGAATGATGAACTACATTTACATTTTTAATTTGTATGCCAGACCTTTACAAATTAATATATCAAATTAACAATTTGTGGTTCAAAGAACAAAATGATTTTTTAAAGTTTTTTTTAAATGTATTTCTAATTTTTCCCCTTTTTGTCTCAATTTGCTTGCCAATTACACCCTCTATTTATCTCAATTCCCCCTCCCCCATGAGTCCGCCGCCCGTCCTCTGGGTTGAGACACTATTTCCGGGGCGATTATATCCGCCTCTTCCGAGACGGAATTCTATCACGGACGCCTTTTTCCTGCTCCTCTACGGACTTGTGCCGGCTCACCCTCCCCCTTCCCCCGGAGGCGTACAGCCAAATACTGCCTCCGATCGGGGCTGACGACCAGGGCCAGTCTGGTAGAGACACAGGTTTTGAACCGCGTCCCTGACAGGCAGAGCACACCACACCGGACCAGCCAAAGTGTGGTGCGTTAGACCGCTACGCTATCCGCCAGCCCCACAACATGTTTTATGTAGCCTGGGCAAATATGCGGTTTAATGAAAATAACCATTGCTTGTTTAAACAGTGTTTCATTGCGGAGTGTTTCAAAACTTCAAAAGTTGAGTTGCACTCTGGTGCTGATGAATTCTCTGATGACAAGGGGGACATCTAATGTGTCCAGAATGTCACCGTCAGTGTTCATCATAGCAGGTGTGTGTGCACGCGTATCGTGTAGTGTTTGTGTAATGTAATGTCAGGTGTGACATACTGTTTCGTGGGTGTTCCCCCGCAAGGGGGTTTCCGTGTCGGAGGACATGGAGTCTGTGGAGTCCTATGTGTGTTCGTTAAGAGTGACTGAGTAGAGTGCTTCCTGTGTGTGTGGGAAAGAGAGAGAGGGTGCACTAAGAGAGTCCACCTTTCTCCCTCGGTGTGATTGGCAGAGAACTCTCACTAAGGCCGTGAAGTGTTTCTGGACAACAGCCGAGAACTCTCAATGAAAGAGTTGGAGAGTGTCTCGGGGCTGGTTGCCAGAGAACTCACTGTGATGAGTGGCGAGGGTCTTTGTGTGCTTGGGTCAAAAGAGAACTCGGACTGAAAGGTTTGAGTGTCTCTGTGTGCATGGGTTTGGGAAGCACTTGAAAAGCCACTGGATATGTGTGTGCCTAGGGAGGTTCTAGTGGAACTCCGGACTGAAGAGGCGCGGTGTAGACTGGTCCGTAGACTGGCAAACCCCACTCCTCTGCCAGTTCTTACCATTAGCTGCTCTGCTCCAGTCCAGGGATTATCACGTGGCGTGTGACAAAGACGCACATAGCTAGCCTATTGTCTTAAAATGGCGTCATTTACCTATTACACAATAGGCTTCTATTACAAGAAACTAGAATGGCTTGAATATTAGATTTGGTAAATACTAAAAAAGTATTTATTTGTTGTGTTTATTGTGCTTAGCGTGCATCTCAACCCAATTACAGTAAAGCAACTTCATTGTGCATGTTGGCGAATAAAGGTGATTCTAATTCTGATTGAGCTATATCTGTAGGTCGGTTACTCATTGTTGAGGCACTCGAGGATGACAGTTAGTAGCTTGTGCTTCCATCTTTTGTGGCGATTTGCTTTTCGAAGTGTGCATATCACTTAGTCCAAATTTGCTGGCTGTCCTTTATTATTTGGTTTAAGCCCAAAGAAACATAAAATGCGTGCAGTTGTATTTTTGACATCTTTCCACCATATAGCATAGCATGGCTTACAGGAAGAGTATATGCATGATAATTTGTGTGATAGGCTGTAGGCTGTTGTAAACTTTTGCGCATTTGGCACAAATAAGTAAATTGGACTGACCTCCAAACATAGGAGAAACATGCAATTTTTTCGCCCAAGCCTACTGCACCCCTTCAAGTACATGTCTTCAAAGACTCTATCGTGGAAGATATAGAGACGCCGACTTAGTCATTAGCCACACAAGTGCGTACAGACCCTGTTCGGAACAGCATACTGCCCATACTCAATATGTTCAAATTCAGTACCCCAAAGATGCCTGTAATAAGTACTAAATTCGCCCAATTTTTGAGTACACAAGCAGATGCCAAGCTTACTCCTTGAGTTTGTTTCGCAGGGGCAGGCAGTTGTTTTGAGACACTGGGCCTGAGGTGGCCACTGCTCATGGTGGTCAAGGATAGGTAGATGGACAATCACAGCTGGACCTTGCCAAGCACTTGCACTTGGACTCTCACCTGTTGTGTTGAACCTGCAGGTCAGTGTCAATTAGATGTTGCTTTCTTGCTCTCACAATGCCATGTCTTGCTTATACCGCAATCATAGGCGACTATTTTGGTATTAGAGTATAGAAGATGTGTTCGATACAAGTATATGCTTTGTTTACTCTGCTGAGTTATTATTCTCCAGTCCAGTTGATTCTGATTCAGATTAAATCAGATTAAATCTTTTTTTTTGCATTTTATCTTAAACAGGATGGTTGAGTGAAACTCTCACATAATATTGGGGGGGACATAGGAATATTTATTGTCAAAATGAAAAAAGACAATTTCATCAACCATTGTTCGAAAAATATGAATTCTCCCCAAAAGGGCATAAGTTTCATTTGAACATTGGGGAGGCAACAGTGTCCCTCCCAATGTTCAAAGCTAAATTGCATGGATACATCAGTTTGCGTTTAGCTAGCTAGCTAGTAGGGGAAGCAAAATTAGGAGATTTTATCAACAGTAGAATTTCCATACTCACTCTAAAGACGCCATACTACTCTAAAGACGCATCTAAACTCTGAAAGTATGCTGGACATACAGCGCCTTGCAAAAGTACTCAGACCCTTGGAAAGTTCTCAAATGTTGCTGGATTACAAATGATACATTCACATTTTTTTACATTTATATTTTTATTCAAAATTCACATGCGCAAACTGGATAAAATAAATAAAAAGATTATAAAAATGAGTTACAGTGTCTGAGTCCGCTACCAAGATATGTTTGCTTTCATCTTTCATCAAAAACACATTTGACATTTTTACACCTTTTACATTTTATTTTATAACACAATTTCACCTCTACTTCAAGCTTGTAGTGTGCTGTTTGTTGAAAAGTTTTTATTCTTTAATTGATGTTTTGAAAATAAGCAATTAAATAAGTTTCGCAGTTGGGTCATCTGATTTTCTATGTCAATCCACAATTCCTCTTTTGTGTTTTATATTATATGGTAAAAATAACAAATCTTTACAAATTTTACATTCTATTTAATAACACAATTTGACCTCTACTTCAAGCTTGTAGTGTGCTGTTTGTTGAAAAAAAATTTATTCCTTAATTTATGTTTTGAAAATAAGCAATTAAATACGTTTCGCGGTTGGGTCATCTGATTTTGTATGTCAATCCACAATTCCTCTTTCGTGTTTTATATTATATGGTAAAAATAACAAATTTGTACAAATTTTACATTCTATTTAATAACACAATTTGACCTCTACTTCAAGCTTGTAGTGTGCTGTTTGTTGAATTTTTTTTATTCTTTCATTTATGTTTTGAAAATAAGCAATTAAATAAGTTTCGCGGTTGGGTCATCTGATTTTCTATGTCAATCCACAATTCCTCTTTTGTGTTTTATATTATATGGTAAAAATAACACATTTTTACAAATTTTACATTATATTTAATAACACAATTTGACCTCTACTTCAAGCTTGTAGTGTGCTGTTTGTTGAAAAGTTTTTATTCTTTAATTTATGTTTTGAAAATAAGCAATTAAATAAGTTGCGCGGTTGGGTCATCTGATTTTCTATGTCAATCCACAATTCCTCTTTTGTGTTTTATATTATATGATCAAAATAACAGATTTTTACAAATTTTACATTCTATTTAATAACACAATTTGACCTCTACTTCAAGCTTGTAGTGTGCTGTTTGTTGAAAACTTTTTATTCTTTAATTGATGTTTTGAAAATAAGCAATTAAATAAGTTTCGCGGTTGGGTCATCTGATTTTCTATGTCAATCCACAATTCCTCATTTGTGTTTTATATTATATGGTAAAAATAACAGATTTTTACAAATTTTACATTCTATTTAATAACACAATTTGACCTCTACTTCAAGCTTGTAGTGTGCTGTTTGTTGAAAAAAATTTATTCTTTAATTTATGTTTTGAAAATAAGCAATTAAATAAGTTTTGCGGTTGGGTCATCTGATTTTCTATGTGAATCCACAATTCCTCTTTTGTTTTTTATATTATATGGTAAAAATAACACATTTTTACAAATTTTCCATTCTATTTAATAACACAATTTGACCTCTACTTCAAGCTTGTAGTGTGCTGTTTGTTGAAAAGTTTTTATTCTTTAATTTATGTTTTGAAAATAAGCAATTAAGTAAGTTTCGCGGTTGGGTCATCTGATTTTCTATGTCAATCCACAATTCCTCTTTTGTGTTTTATATTATATGATACCAGGTCGAATGCCTTTTCGGTGTCTACCGACACGAGTGCTAGATCGATACCATATTTCTTTGCATATTGGATGGTCGCTAAACATGTTCTTGTATTGGTATGCAGGTTTATATTCAGAATGAATCCAGCTTGGTCTGGGTGAATTATCTCTGGTAGTACCTTTGCAATTCTGTACTATTTAAAACTTTTGTTATTATTTTATTGTCACAATTAATGAAGCTAATTGGGTCTATAGTCTGCAGGTGAATAGCCTTTCCTTCCTGGTTTTAGTATGAATCATGCCCCGCATGTAAGCTTTAAATGAGTCCCATATTATGTGAGGATTTGGCTTGACTATGTCATCAATTTCTGTGTTAGTTTGTTTAAAAATACTAATATGTTCATTTGTATATTTTATAAATAGGAAAGGTATTTCCTATTTAAGTGCCACATTGTATTGGATTGCTTATTTCCAACGGGTAAAATCGTAGCCGTTACTACTGCGTGATCGGAGATTACTATATCGTGAATTTGTGTTGATATAATATTATCGATTCCAGATTTAGATGTAATCTAATCTACTGTAGCTATTTTGAGGATGTGAGTAAAAGGTGTAGTCCATAGTTTTTGGGTTGAGGGTGCGCCAAATATCTTGGAAGTTATTATTCGCCTACTTAAGAAGTTTGTTAAGGTCTTTGGTGAGATAGGGCACACTATCAATGTGTTCACAGTTCATTTTAGTAACGAAATATGCGCATTTATTTATCTCACAAATGCCTATGCGGCTAGCTAGCTACGGTAGATTTCTGGGATATTACATGTTAGCGAAAATAATATTGTTTTATGTCATTACTGTGATCTTAGCTATATACTACAATCTCATATTTCTGCGAAAATACATGAATTTTAAATTTTACAATATTAGAAAAGTTGTTGACTGGTAACGGCATACTAGCAAACCGCAAACACAGCCTAAGATGTGCTCTTGAGAGGGCGAAAAACCACCAAAAAACTCATCAGCTAGTTCAACTGATTGTCTAATTGGCTAGTTTTCTAGATGTGAGGAATAACGGTGGAAAATTCCCTCTCTGCCCCTTATATAAAGGCGACAAAAGTACAACTTTAAGAGCAAATCTCGCTTACTGTTCTGTTAGTGTGGCTGCTTGGAGTGGCAACAATTTGCCACTTTGGAATGCCCAATTGCAGCTGTAGGCTTGTCCCAAAACTGCAGTGCCCTCTGTCATTTCTGGATGGCACATGGCACTCGGGTCCTATGAATCGTCTCCAGCAATAAGAACACATAATTTACATTTAAAGCATTTAGCAGATGCTCTTATCTAGAGCGACTTACAAGATGTGCATTAATACATGGTATGATCATTGTTCGCGCAAGAGATCAGTGCAGTAATGCAGTAACATCATTGTTGGCAGCTGCATACCATACCTGTAACCGGTTACAAACCTGATCCTGCATTGTTTTTGATAAGCGCTTGCTGAAGATTATCCTGTGAGTGAAGACCAACCGAAGACACTTCAACAAATGATTATGTTCGTTTGTTCTCGTTTTATAGCCTACCATTTGTAATGTTTGCATCACAGTAGTTCGTGGCAGTCAGTGCGACGCTATTAGGCTACGTCACAGCCCCATCTCATGGAGACAACACGGCACCGTATGTGAAAAGCTAGCCACTCAGCTAATACTGAGTGTTTGGTTAACCAATAATTAGCATTACACATTGTGAAGTATTCGAGTTGGTTGTCTCACTGAATAATCGCTTGCTTTTTTCGATAGTGCATTGACACACAAAAGCTAAGTTTATTACCAGCTAGGCAGCTAGATAAAGTGGCAAAACAACTGACTCACTAGCTTGCTACAATGCCGACAATTGGGTCTAGCTAAACATCACAGTCGCTGGTTATTCCTGACTATAATGAGTAATGACAATTCAATTACTGATTAGGCCTACTAAAAAACCGAAACCACCAAACGAACTTTTTTGCATTAGGCAAGCGTGACATATCCGCATTTTAATTTGTGTAGTTTGCTAACTGCCACGCAGTTTCCATTCAGGACGATCACTGCGTGGTGCTTCAGGGAACAACCATCCGTTTACTTTGTCACATTTAAATTGGTGATAAGGTTGCGCTAACTACTAGATCTGTTTCAAGAAATTATCTGTAGATGAAAAAATCTACACGCCTCTGAAATGCTTCTCGGTAGCTCTATTCCTCTGTAGAGCTCTGGGCCCGTATTCACAAAGCATTTTAAGGGTAAAAGTTGGTCCTAACTCCGTAATTTAGGAGCAAGTCCGAAAAATAATGGGCGTGTCACTCATAAATTTAGGACTCCTACATTTTTGGGATAAGAGTATTTCACAAAGGGGTTGAGAGCTAAAAACAGCTCCTAAGTCCAGGAGAAGTTAGAAGCAGGCAAGAGGACTTCTAAGTCGTTAAAGACCTACGGCGATCCGAAAATCTGCTGCTGGCGGCAATCGTTGTCGCAATCGCGTCAACACTGGAGATATTGAATGATACAGAGCTTATAAAAAGGTACCGCCTTAATCGCGAGGGTATTATATATATAATATTATATATATTATATATAGATACCCGCTGATTGTTTAGGAGATGCAGACATGTAACCAATTGACTAGTCCGTATTCTTGGTTTCATGTTAAATCAGTGACAAGTAGCCTACATTTGTATTTTAGAATCTTTATTAGAATATAATATGGGTGCATCGGATCAGCAAAAAAAATAATAACGGCACCAAAGGCGCGTTTCCACCAAAAATGACCAGTAACTATTCTCAAGGAATTGAATGAATGATAATTTCAGTTTTTCAATTTAATATACATAATAATATAAGTTATTTCACTAAATCTTTATTCGAAAATTTCACAAAATACATTTTTAGATTCAGTACGCCTTAGGCGATTTAACTAGGGTGGTCTTATGCCTGAATTAATTTAATAAAAAAATAAAAGATCGCTAATGTTTCAATTCTATTTAATTCGGTCGTGTTTCTAAAAACATGCCTCCCAGAAAGGCATTTAGTATGAAAAACAAAGCAAACCAAAACATACATGGTTGTCTATCTCTTCGCTGTAACTCTGCATCGAGATTTGGGGAATTGAAATACTACAGAAAAACTGTATTTCTCTAGGTTGAAATCGCGGGCAGAGACCCATCCCCTATATTAGTCAATCGCTGTGGGCATTCTGAGTAAGCTCGTTCATGAGAAACAACGTCATCCTTAGCAACGACGTCAACCCCCCTCACTCTTAGCTTGACAATTCTAGGAATTCCTTAGTATGAGTTTGTCTTTGCAGCTTTGTGAATAGGTTTTAAGGTGGGACTCCTAACTAAAAGGTTTTAGTGCGATTTAGAAATACTCCTAGTGGTAAGATAAAATGCTTTGTGAATACGGGCCCTGATTTCTAGCTCTGAATTAACGTGAGCTATTACATCACATAGACAGCATATGTACACCAATGCTTGTTAGCTAGCCGTTTTGAGAGTTTGGAGAACCGTTAGTTTAAATAGCCTACTGTATCTGAATGGAGTAGTGGTGTTTGGTAAAGGACAAAGCGCATTTAATGAAGTGAATTTAAGTTGATTTGAATGTCCCCTCCCATCGTAAAGAAGGCAAGTCACTTATTTAAAGAAATATTAATCCACAAACCTTAGATGGTAAATTAAATATTGGTTTTGTCCCAAGTAATTGTTTTCTAGAAATATATATATATATTTTTAATAGGCCTACCCTCCTCCGAGACAGTACTCGTCGTGCTATTGACTGTAATTCCATCACCCCAGAACCACTCCTGTGCGCAGCGAACTGTGTCAGCTTCCCTCCCCCCTCCCTGGGGCGGACAGCCAATTTATTAATAAAGCCATTAATAAAGGACATGCCTTTTTTCCCCCTCCCCCATCCAAAACAATGAATCTCTGCACTCTGGGTAAAACTCCCCATACATTGACAACCATAAGACCCATGTTTGAGGTGCTGACAGTACTGTAATCTGATTTAAGATGTTTTAAGTACTGTAAGCCACCTGGTCTTTCCCTCCCCAAATATGATGACCATCAGAGTGAGCATTCTCAACTTATAGGCTATTATGCCACCTGCCCCCCATTCGGAATGACCTAATTTGGCTGTTTCAGAGAAGCGGTATGTCTAAAGAAATCTCTGTAGTAAAACTGTACTTGATATCTCCATACAATCACTGGTTTTTGTTCAATAGCATGCTAGGCCATTCAGTAACAGTATATTTGAAAGGAATCTATGTTTTTCTGATAAATGAGACAAAGTAAAGGAGTCCTCTCTTCCTATCACCACAAAAGTACAATTTCCGCCTAAACTAAAGCTATGTTTACAGGACTATATTTCAGTATTCTTTTAGATCAATTACATTCTGACTCTTTGGTGATGTAGGGCAGACACCTGGGTCATACCTCAGCAAATCTTATGAAGATAAGAGTGAGCATTCTTAAGTTATGGGCTTTTCTGCCACCACTCCCCTATTCGGACTGGCCTAATTTGGATCTTTTTCAGAGATTGGGGTGGATCTAAAGAATAGCCAAAAAAACGAATTCTTCCCCAAATAAAAGTCCACAACAATCCATTTCATTAATGGGAGACATATGGGATATGAAAAAACACTGTTGTGTTTTGTTCTAACTCGAGTTGGGGTATCTCGAAAACTAAAGCCTTTTTTGAGGACTTGCTGCTAGACTAGTGCTATCACCAGAACCGAATGGCCCCACAGTGTGGGAGGTATCCCATTTGTGTGCCATTATTGGAAGAGAAAAGGGCACATACAAAATTCTGGAGGCTGCAGGAAAGAAGCCAAAATAGAGCAGTTGATGCCCAAATGAGCAGGTGTCACAGAGCAGGTGAACAGTAACACACCGCTTGCAGCAGTTATCTGCTGTAGAAGAGGCCTTGTTTCAAACATTGTTTGCATTTCCACAGCATGTTATTCCACCCTGCCTGCACTTTGTGCTTGAGAATCTTTAATACACTTTCCCCCATGTCTTATTGACAAGCTCAGTCTACTCTTGGCCTTGCAGAAAACTTCCACCCTGCCAGCTTGAGGCAGTAGCAGTCAGAGGGAGTTGCTGGTGATAAACTTTGACCTTGACAGGGAGTGCGTGGACTGAGATCTGCAGACAACCCTGCAGTGGATCGCTGCATCTGAGCTGGTCCTGCCAACCCTCCACTTCAGGCAGTCTCCTGAGACTACAGACAAGTG
>JAINUG010001344.1:17500-24610 GCA_029706075.1 Aldrovandia affinis | reverse complement strand
GGGCGGCCGTGGTCCGCTGCTCGGCGTGAGAGGGACAGGGCGTCGCGCTTTAACCGGGCCAACGGCACCCCGGAGGTTGGGAGGCTCGGCGCACGCCACCTCCCGATCGCCGCCTGCGCCCGCATGCCTCCGCATGCGTCTTCAGCGGCAGGATGGGCGCAGCGACGCCCGCGCGTTATCGTCCAGGAGGAGTTCGTGATCCGCCCACGTGCTCCAGGAACCCCACGAACGGGAGCGAAGCAGACGCGGTTGCAGCGTAAATCCAGGTGCGTGAGCGGCGTGAAGCGGAAACACGTTGGCGGGCAGGAAGTCGACGGGCGTTGTCGTTGAGGATGAGCACCTTGAGGCGGAAGAGCTTGACGAACGCGGGCTCGGCCGCTGCGGATGAAGTTGGTGTCGGCCTGGAGGAACTCGGCGCCGAGAGGCCCCCTGGAATGTGTCGTCGCGGAGAGCGACCAGGAAGTTCCGTTGGCGTGGAGCTTCCGGGCGTTAGGGAGGCGAAGACTCCGGGTTCGAGCTCCTGGATGCTGTTGGCGCCCAGGTGGAGCGAGAGCGCCCCCTTGAGGCCGGAGAGGTCGTCGGCGTTGAGCTCGACCAGGTCGTTCTTGTAGAGGTTGAGGTGGAAGGGGACTCCGCTGGGCACGGCGACCTGGGAGATTTTGGTGATGTTGCGCGACTCGCAGTTGACGTGCAGGGCGCGTCCTTGTCCTCATCGCAGGAGCAAAGGAGGGAGTCGCAGGAGGAGGGGGAGGAGGGAGTAGGAGGAGGAGGAGGAGGAGGAGGAGGAGGAGGAGAGGAGGGAGGGGAAGAGCGCGGCGACGAAGGATGATATCAGGATTATGGAGGTCAGCATTTTTTTCGCCGTCTGTTGTGTCTGCGGAGAGAGAGGGGGGAGAGAGGAGGGGAGAGAGGAGGGGGAGGGGAGAGGGGAGGAGAGGAGAGAGAGAGGGAGGAGGGGGAGAGAGGGAGAGGGAGAGAGAGGGGAGAGAGAGAGAGAGAGAGGGAGAGAGGAGAGAGAGAGAGAGAGGAGGAGAGACAGAAGACAGAGAGAGAGAGAGAGAGAGGCAGAGAGAGAGACAAAAAGAAAGAGAGGGAAGAGGGAGAGGAGAGAGAGGCAGAGAGAGAGAGGAGGGAGAGAGAATATCACTATTCATTAGAACTCAATGAAAGAAGACACAAGTACTCATTGAATCATCATAAGTAGAAGTAAGGTAATCTATCACAATGGACACTAACAGACATCACATAAATGTACATATAAATAATGTAATAATATACTCCATTTATCAGACACTTTTATTCAAAGCAACTTACAGTAGTGAATGCATACATTTTTCAGTGTATGTGGTCCCAATCGAACCCACAACCTAAGCGTTGTCAGAGCCATGCTCTACCTACTGAGCCACACAGAACCACGCTCTACCTACTGAGTCACACAGAACCACGCTCTACCTACTGAGACACACAGAACCACGCTCTACCTACTGAGACACACAGAACCACACTCAACCTACTGAGCCACACAGAACCACGCTCTACCTGCTGAGCCACACAGAACCACGCTCTACCTACTGAGCCACACAGAACCACACTCTACCTACTGAGCGACACAGAACCACGCTCTACCTACTGAGACACACAGAACCACACTCTACCTACTGACACACAGAACCACGCTCTACCTACTGAGACACACAGAACCACGCTCTACCTACTGAGACACACAGAACCACGCTCTACTTACTGAGACACAGAACCACACTCTACCTACTGAGACACACAGAACCACTGCACCTGAACCACATTGTACAGTACACTCCCGATCCGAAACACAGAGGACTAAAGAAACTTCCTCCCTTTCGATTGTGGCGTACGACGACCTTATTATCGTTGCCCTGGGCGACGCTCAAGCAAGCGTGACTAAGCGAATTCAAACGGCCCTGTGCAGGAGATCCTAAATCAAAGAGGGCCGGAGGACTGGCGTGCTTCCTGCTCACAGAGGTCTGACCTCTCCTCCACAGTCTCTTCTTCTGGTTATTTTTATAGTGATTGTGGGTTTTTGTGTGTCTTTGCCACACAGACCTTTTCCCCTTAGAAGTGTGTTTGACTGGTCGCTGGTAGAGGAAGAACAGAAGAGGTTTTTAACCAGGGAGCTGGAGAAGAAAGCCGATTTAATCCACATGGCCAGTCTGAGGTCTGAGAAGTTGTTTAGGCTCTGTGTGTTGTGATTGGACGATGGTTAGGCGCTGCGTGTTGTGATTGGACGATGATTAGGTGCTGTGTGTTGTGATTGGACGATGGTTAGGTGCTGTGTGTTGTGATTGGACGATGGTTAGGCGCTATGTGTTGTGATTGGTCGATGTTTAGGCTCTGTGTATTGTGATTGGACGATGGTTCGGCCCTGTGTATTGTGATTGGACGATGGTCAGGCTCTGTCTATTGTGATTGGATGATGTTTAGGCGCTGTGTGTTGTGATTGGACGATGTTCAGGCCCTGTGTATTGTGATTGGACTCAATCGCCTGTGTCATTGGTCTAATAAATGTCAACATTTACATTACATTACATTTACATTTTTGGCATTTAGCAGACGCTCTAATCCAGAGCGACTTACACCGTTTACATTTTTTATTTGACATGGAACCCATTTATACAGCTGGATATTTTACTGAAGCAATTCAGGTTAAGTGCCTTTAGCTCAAGGGTACAATGGCAGTGGCCCCACCTGGGAATTGAACCAGCAACCTCTGAATTACAAGCCCAGTTCCCCATTTCAAATGTTTAGGTTCGGAAAATACTTCTGAACATCAATAAGTAACACATAACAGTTATTCAAAAATGATTTTATATAATTTTTATATAACAATCAAACTTGGAGTCAAAATGACCCGACAACACCAATGCGTACTCATGTGTACAGGATATTGGAAAAACGTTTTTTGAGTTAACTTCATGTTTGCTATGTTTTCCCCATAAAGTTAGGACAAGTCATGACAAATCTAGCTGAAAAAAGTATGTTAACCATGTTTTTAGAGACAGTGAACATTGAAAAGTTATGACAGACTAAACTGATACCGGGTACGAAAGGTAAAAGTTATGATGACAGACTTCAGGCACTCAATCTATTTAAACTTAGCAAACGGAGACTTAGGGGGGATTTGATTGAGGTTTTTACATTCCTAAAAGGGATTAACAAAGTAAAATACCAAAGATTTTTTAAGATAAGTGGGGTCAGCAGAACAAGAGGCCACAGGTGGAAATGAGTTAAAGGCAAATTCCACACAGATATTAGGAAGTTTTTCTTTACACAGAGAGTTGTCAGTGCCTGGAACAGCTTGCCAGGTCGGGTAGTAGAAGCAGAAACGCTTGGGCTATTCAAGTCCAGGCTAGATGCAGTACTAGATACTCTTTAGATTAGGACATGATGAGCCTAGATGGGCCAAACGTCTGGTTCTCGTCATTATGTATTCTTATGTTCTTATGTTCTTATAATAGGACCGTTAAATAAAGCAAGCAAAGAGATACATTCACTAAAAGTGAGAGAGTGGGTAAAATGTGGATTTTATGTCTTCCATGTTGTAACATTTTTTTATCTGGACAGCCCTTGATAAGAGTATGTGAAACAGATGGGACTCATTCTGTGTTTCCGGCTGCAGGAAATGTTTGAATCCATGAAAGATGTACTCAAGGTCTGCGGAAATATGTATGTATCGTGTATGTGTTAAAATTGAGTATATACCAGGGATGGGCAAGGAGGGGCCAAGCTCAATGTACACACCCTCCCTCAGCCTAGGGCAATATAGAGACCCCTCCTCAACACACCTCAATATGCACACCTCCTCCTCAACACAGCTCAATATACAGACCCCCTCCTCAACACAGCTCAATATACACACCCCCTCCCTCAGCCTTGGGCAATATAGAGACCCCCTCCCTCAACCCACCTCAATATACACCCCCTCCTCAACACAGCTCAATATACACACCCCTCCCTCAGCCTAGGGCAATATAGAGACCCCCTCCCTCAACCGACCTCAATATACACACCCCCTCCTCAACACAGCTCAATATACACACCCTCCCTCAGCCTTGGGCAATATAGAGACCCCCTCCCTCACCCACCTCAATATACACACCCCCTCCTCAACACAGCTCAATATACACACCCCTCCTCTGACAACTTCACATTCTAGATCAGGGATGAGCAAAGAGGGCCGTTAATCCATTTCTGGATTTCACGCCAACTTCTGCTCTTAGTTATCTAATTAGCCCCAAATCATTTACATGATCTGACATTTTAGCTACATTTCTTGACAAGCCCATGAGTGACAGCTGAAGACTGTTCTTGTGTTCCCATATGAGACATGTTACTGTGGTCTAATCTACAAGTGAACCAGCATTGATGTATCCAACTAATTAGCTAATTGAGCCACAGGGTAACTGGTAGAAACAAAACCTGCACACACACACACCGGCCCTCCAGGACCGGAATTTCGCACCTTTGCTCTATGTCAGGAGTGTCAAACTCATTCCATCGAGGGCCATGTGTGCAGGTTTTTGTTGAACCAATGCACTACTCAGGTGATTTCAATTAGTTCCCCTGCTTGGTTGAAGAAGGGAGATAATTAGTGACATCACCTGGTGTAGTGCGTTGGTTGCAACAAAAACCTGCATAAACTCGGCCCTCGATGGAATGAGTTTGACGCCACTGCGTCTATGTGATTCAATGAATATTCAGTCCATATTCATTCATGTCAAATGCTTAAGTCCTCTTTAATTACTTAAATAAGCAAGACCATGTAGTTCACTGCAGGTGATCATACACTGTCTTTACGTTTAAGACAAGACACTGGGCTGGCAGTGTAGTGTAATGGTTAGGGGGAGCTGGGCTTGAAACTCAGAGGTTGCTGGTTCAATCCCCAGGTGGGGCACTGCTGTTGTACCCTTGAGCTAAAGATACTTAACCTGAATTAATGGATTGTATGTAAAGAAATGTAAACTGTGTAAGTCGCTCTGGATAAGAGCGTCTGCTAAATGCCTAAAATGAAAATGGAAGACACCCAATAAAATTGTGATTTTTGGTCCGCCCTTGAATTTTATTTTTTCAGATTCTTCAAAACTGTGCTAAATAAACATCTATTTTACCACACTGCATAATAAAAAATGGCCAAATAACAATAGTCCCATGTATTTTTACATTTTATGACATGCCAATCAATGCCGATCAATCAACAATGCCAACATTTGATGGCTGTTTTATCAAAACTAGGTTTTAGCTCATACCTTTTCAGTTATCTCAACTTGTGAATAAGTTATTGTCACAAAATTTTACAAAATGACTCTTGGATGTATCACTTCGATAATTACAGAGGGATTTTTTATATCTTGTTTATTTAATATTAAATTTTACACATACATTAGCATACTTAATGAGTTTACGCCTACTTTGCATATTTAAATATACATTTTCAGAAAAGTGCCTATAAAAAAAAGTGTATCTTTACATGTTTAATAAACTGACCAAAGTTCATTAAAATGTGATATTGGGATATTTTAAACCTCAGGTTTGTCTTGCCTTAAATAAACTTTAATTTCATGTACACTAGTCCAACCACTATTTTGGTAAATGGCATTGCTTGTTTAACCCTCCTATTATGTTAAAATTAACTAACAACTTTTATGTTTGGGGTCAGTTTGACCCCAGACATGTAAACCTGCAGAAAATAATTGTAACTGAAAGCAATACCCAAGCTTCCTTCTCAGCTAGTAAACCTTTCTACTGACCATCTTAATAGCCCAGTAAATAAAACACTAGAGAAAATTCCGCGGAAATTTTGAGGGTGCCTGCTCCCCCTACACTAGGTGCTTTTCACCCTCCCTTCAGCAGGGGCATTGTGACATCACTCACTGTAGCCGTGAACATTCCGCTCCATTCATTTGAATGGGCAAAAAAAGAGTCGAAAACGTGAAGTGCGATCGCTAAGAAAAGTACTAGCACACCATTCCAGTCCGAGGCGCACGTTTTGATGTATTTTTTGAATACAAGAATAATATAGGATATAAATAAATTATAATAATAAGTATGAGGAATAACAATAGTGTGCCTTTGCTTTTGCAAAGCAGGCACCCTAATGACCCCCCCATCCTCCCCTTATACATCAAGTACTGATTTTATATGACTAATGCGAAATATGCAAATCACTGTACAATCTCGTTCGTTGACCTAAAATGGAAAACAAATTATGTTTTGGTGTTTGCAGGGCTTGACATTGATATTAAGTGCTCATTAAAAAAGAAAAATAACATTTGTAAAGAAGCAGACCTTTTATTATCGAGCATAATAACATTTATTATGTTCTATAGACCACTATTTTGGTCTATTTCTGTCCATTTCGAAACACTGCCTTTGATCTTCTACTTTTTAATGATTATCAAAGTGCAAAACGCCACAAACTCACTGCAATCAGTCTGCACAATATGGCTATTAATACAATCCTGGTTTTAATCTGGTATCTCCTGGGAATTTGGCCTTTTCCTTTTGTTTTGTCTTATCTGAATTTCTGCGTGGAGAGCTAGTCAGAAATGAACCGCACTGCTTCTGTGATAAGGAGAGTTCAGAAGCGCTTCGTCACCACGGTGATGTCTGTTAATCGCCACGGTGATGTGTGTTAATCGCCACGGTGATGTCTGTCAATCGCCACGGTGATGTGTGTTAATCGCCACGGTGATGTCTGTTAATCGCCACGGTGATGTGTGTTAATCAATCGCCACGGTGATGTCTGTTAATCGCCACGGTGATATCTGTTCCCCTTTGAAAGTGGTTAGAAGCCATCACTGTCATTGTGTCTCCGGTCCTGGTGTGTAAGAGATATGAAAATACTGAAGTTCACTAAACTGCCCCCACCCCCTCCCCGGTAAACACAAACTCACTCATTCACACTCACACTCACACACACATACACACACACACTCACTCACACACACATATAAACACACACACACACTCACTCACACACACACACACATAAACACTCACTCACACACACATACACACACAAACACACACAAACAAACACACATACACACACACACACACACACACACACACACA
>JAINUG010001344.1:0-12500 GCA_029706075.1 Aldrovandia affinis | reverse complement strand
GTCCTACCAGGTGGCCTGGAGAGGATCCTCTCCTCTCCCGCACCCTCTCTACCGGTGTCCCGCAGGGCTCGGTGCTAGGCCCTGTCCTATTTTCTCTGTACACCAAGTCACTTGGCTCTGTTATTTCTGCTCATGGTTTTTCCTATCACTGTTATGCTGATGACACCCAACTGTTTCTCTCCTTCCCCCATCTGATACCCAGGTCCCGGCTCGGATCTCTGCATGCCTGGCTGACATCTCCGCATGGATGTCCACCCACCACCTGAAGCTGAACCTGGGGAAGACAGAGCTGCTCTTCCTCCCAGCGAAGGGCTCCCCGATGATTGATGCGTCAATCACCGTGGAAGGCTCCATAGTGTCTCCGTCCCAGTCTGCCAGGAGTATTGGGGTAACCCTGGACAACCAGCTGTGCTTCTCGAGCCATATTGCAGCGATCACTCGGACCTGCCGTTTCTCCCTCCACAACATCCGGAGGATCCGACCGTTCCTCACCCAAGAGGCCACCCAACTCCTGGTCCAGGCCCTGGTGATCTCACGTCTGGACTACTGCAATTCCTTGCTGGCAGGCCGTCCGGCCTGTGCCATCAAGCCACTGCAACTAGTCCAGAACGCTGCTGCTCGCCTGGTGTTCAACCAGCCGAAGTTCACCCACGTCACCCCTCTACTCTCCTCTCTGCATTGGCTCCCCATCGCAGCACGCATCAGATTCAAGTCACTGGTGCTTGCTTTTCAAGCGGCCAGAGGTACTGCTCCCCATACCTCCAGTCACTCATCACTCCCTACACCCTCCCAGACCCCTCCGCTCCGCCTCCGCTGGCAGACTGACTGCCCCATCCCTCCGGACGCCTGGCAGCCGCTCGTCGCGGTCTCACCTCTTCTCTGTCCTGGTCCCTCGTTGGTGGAACGACCTCCCCGCAATCGGTCAGGACTGCGGAATCACTTCAATCTTCCGCAAGAGACTCAAAACCCACCTCTTCAGACTCCACTTCCACTGAACACTGTCCTTCTAGCCAATCTGCTGTCACCACTGTTTACTTGTAAAAAAAAAAAAAAAAAAAAAAAAAAAAAAACACCCACTAACCTTTTCTTTCCCAATGTTACAGATATGATACGCAGATGCCTGCAATGATGTCTTTTGCCGTTTTACTGCACTGATCTCGTGACGCTAACCTTGATTGTTCTTACCTTGTATTAATGCACATCTTGTAAGTCGCTCTGGATAAGAGCGTCTGCTAAATGCTTAAAATGTAAATGTAAAAATGCATCTGCTAAATGGCAAAAATGTAAATGTAATGTAATGTAATGTAATGTAAATGTTGACATTTATTAGACCAATGACACAGCGCGATTCGTTATTTAACAAATACATAAACCAATAAGAAGCACGTTTGAATCTTCAGATGTGATTTAATGAAGAATTGAGTCTTTCTCTCATCTAGACTTCAAAGGGCGTCCGGTAGAGGCCAACTTCATTTTGGCAGTTTCCTGCAGTTCACTGTGGGCAATATTGCACCATTCAAATTAACTTGAATATCCAGCTGTATAAATGGATTGCATGTAAAGAAATGTAAACTGTGTAAGTCGCTCTGGATAAAAGCGTCTGCTAAATACGTAAAATGTGCGATGTTCTGTTCTGTAGATAGAAAGAGCCAACATTCCACATAGAGATGCCATCTCCTCTCCTCAAAGACTTGTCAAAGTGCCGATTGTGAAATCAACCCCACTTCTCAGTGAAGTAGTAACAGAATGCCTTTATCAGTCCCGACGGTCTGAGATTATCATCCACAACACGTCAGCTCAGCTCAGCACCATCACCACTCACGCGTGTGTTTCAATTACACACAGATGATAAAACATCCGTAATTAAGCCATAACTTAACATCATACTTACAACATATCACTGCCCAGGACATTATCACGCACAGGTATAGAGCCATCTTCAGTGTGCTGTGACCGATGAACGTGTATTGTATCTATGATGATAGACTTAAGGCACTCAATCTATTTAAATTTAGCAAACGCAGACTTAGGGGGATTTGATTGAGGTTTTTAAATTCCTAAAAGGGATTAACAAAGTAAAATACCAAAGATTTTTTAAGATAAGTGGGGTCAGCAGAACAAGAGGCCACAGGTGGAAATGAGTTAAAGGCAAATTCGCACAGATATTAGGAAGTTTTTCTTCACACAGAGAGTTGTCAATGCCTGGAACAGCTTTGCCAGGTCGGGTAGTAGAGGCAGAAATTCTTGGGCTATTCAAGTCCAGGCTAGATGCAGTACTAGATACTCTTTAGATGAGGACATGATGAGCCTAGATGGGCGACGGCCCGTTCTCATCATTATGTATTCTTATGTTCTTATGTTCTTATGTTCTTATTGCTATAATCGTAGAGAGAAGTTATAAACGCGAGCACAACTCAACCAAAAAATTACCTTCAAGGTGCACGGCGAAAAACTTACTGAAAAGATAGAAAACGCCAGCACTCGAAGAATGTCCTTTATATCATTTAATGCCACTGGGTCAGTCAGATAAATAACAACAAACGCGTTTCAGCAAACAGCCTTCTTCAGCGTTGCATTACACAATTATTGCTATAATGTTTGTAAGTAATGCACGCCTGTGATATGAACGCACACGCACTGTAAATGCAATTACTGTGAGAGGAAGTCAGAACAGCTGAGACCCTGTAGCAGTGTGTTCAGACAAATAACAACGAACGCGTTTCAGCAAACAGCCTTCTTCACGACTGAAGACTCAATGACCCTAGGATGTGGTCCACAAGACCAGGTGTGTTCCAACCCAAAGTGAACAAGTCCAATAAGAGGGACCTTAGATCCTTAGAATCCAGCACCTGCGCTTCCCGGTCACGTCTCCTGTCGGTTCTGGCTCCACGATGGTGGAATGACCTTCCCGTGGAAGTCAGAACAGCTGAGACCCTGGCCACCTTCAAGCGATGACTGAAGACTCACCTCTTCAGGGTGCACCTCTCCCCGTAGTCCGGTTTTTGTTAACTTAGGGACATAGTTGCTTAGTTTTACACATGTCTACTTGTTTATGTATTGTATTAGGCTTAGGCATTATTTTCTGCATTGATTGCTTTATTGCTACCTTTGAATTGTGGCTACAGATTTACCTACAGGGTCCTAGTTTAACTATGTGGTTGCTCCTAGCACCTAGGAACTGTACTTCCCACTAGGTGGCTTTCAGCTAAACTGTTCTTGACTACGGTTAACACTTTGTTGTACGTCGCTCTGGATAAGAGCGTCTGCCAAATGCCTGTAATGTAATGTAATGTAAAATGCATTCTTACGGAAATACATTTTTAACAAACAAGGACTTCCGCTTGACTTATTGTATTTATATAATTTATATAAGAGTTCAGTTCTTTCAAACGCATTATATAATTTAGTCATCTTTATCTATGGGTAACTGCCAGAATAAAGGAAACACTTGAGTAAATGAAGGGTTCTGCTGGCTCTGTTGTGGTGTGGGGTGCATTTTCCTGCCATGGTTCAGGTCCACTCAACCCCTTAGAGGGCAAGATAAACGCCTATAAATACAAAGCCAAAACAGCAATTGGCTGTCCGCCCCGGGGGGGGGAGCCAACACAGTTCGCTGTGCACAGGAGTGGTTTTGGGGAATTACACGACGAGTGCTGTCTCAGAGGAGACGATTCACCTTTGTCACTGCCGGTCACAGGGCTACGGCAGCGAACCATGAGGGAGGGGATTGAACTAAGCACAGCGGGAGTAATTGGCTACCAAATTGGGAGAAAAACAGGATAAAATCCCAAAAGAAAAAACTGTGACTCGATTCCACAACTCTGATGGGCACACTACTGCATTAGTGGCACTACTGTTTATTGGATTTCTATTGGATTACACCGTATCTAGGCCTATAATTTATCCTGATGGTAAACCTTTTACGAGCACTCTGATTGGCTAGGGTGTAGAATAACAGCCAGGACTTGTTTGAGAGTGATGTTGGCTGTTATTCACTGTGGTAAAAGAGAAAACCTACAATCCTGAACACCAAGAAGTGATTGGTACGTATAAATGCACTTTTTCCACCTCTTCCTCGTTGTCATAAACGAGTTAGTTATCAGTATTGTGGCGATCTTACCCCTGTTAGCGTAGCTTGTTGCTAAGTGCTTGTAAGTATCTGTGTGTAGTTAGCTAGCGGCTAGTTGTTCTGCTAGCTTTTATGCAAATATGCGGTTATGTTTGTGTTGTTGTGTGATTGTGTTGTTTGTAACCTCGGCGACCGATCAGGGTGAACCAGGGTGTAATAAAAAGGCCAGAGTGTGCTACTGTTTTGCTGTGATGACTTCTAAGAAGAGAAGCTCTCCTGGTGAAAACAGACATAAAGGAACAGGACCAATATCCCACAGCAACAACCCTGTTAAAAATAGTATCATATGCACTTTGTTATGTTTGCACATCTGTTCTTTCTTAGCTATGTCTGCCCTGTTGTCTTAATGTAAGGGTTGGTGGTGATAGGCGCCACTCGCAGAACCCTAGGGGATCAAAAAGTTAGACGGAACCCGTCTAACCACTAGCTCTGTAAAACAGAGAATAGGGAAGATAATTAGGGATGAACGTAAACACACCCACCGGGTGGTAACTCCAAGTGTCTGAAAACGAAAAGGCACTGATAGCCAAACGAACAAGTTAGTAACCTGACTCAAAGCCCCGCCTAGCGGGCAAGGTTCTTTATAATAGTTACAACTAAAAGTTCGTAAAATAAAGACACGAGTATCCCAAAATAAAGGCTAGGAGAGCCGAGAGAACATGGTTGAAACCCAGAAACAGCCCAACAGGCTGAACAACCAGAACCCGAATTGAAAAGCGCTTAATAGCGAGCAGGGTTTTTACATTGGGTACAATAAACATGTTACACAGTTCGCATAATACCTAAAAGTTCCGAGCGTCCGAAACGCGAAAGCCAGGAGAGCCACAGAACCACATTGCAACCCGAAACAGTCGAAGTGACTGACAAACGAAACCCAACAGAAAGCCCATAACAAATGAGCAAGGTTTCTAATAAGGGTACAATTTAAATAAGTATTATGTAAATACCCGAACCAATAATACTGAACATCCCAAAATGTGAAAGGCTAGGGAAGCCAACAGAACCAGGTTATCACCTGAAAACAGTCTAGACGACTGAACCCACGAGAACAAAATGAAAACGCTTAATAGCGAGCAAAGGGTTTTTTAGAAAGACACAAGTAAGTAACTTATTATGACTGGACATAACCAAAAGTACTGCGCGTCCGTAAACGCGGAAGAGCTAGGAGAGCCCACAAGATCAAATGGTAAAACCTGACCCATTAGTTCTGAACGTCCGAAAACTCGAAACGGTAGGGAGGACCGTCAGACAGCAGGGCCCAAAAGTTAACCTGCTATCTGGCATCCGCAAAAACTGCAAAGCCACCAAAACAACATTGAAACCCGAAGACAACCTCAGCGACCAGGAGGGTACAATTTACACACGAGAGAAGTACAATAGTGGGTACAATTAAATGGAGGCGAAAAGGTCTTAGCGTAATAACGTAAGAGCCTAAGAGACAGTTAGGTGGGGATGACAGACAGCGGGGAACAACAAGACCCACATCTGACGTCCGCCAAAACTCGAAACGGATAAGGGGACCGACAGAACCACAGAGTAAAACCTATACCAGGAGATCTGCTGACAAGAATGAAACCAAAATAAAAGCGCATTTTTGGCGCACAGGTTTCTAATACCTAAGTGACACAGAATTTGGTTAACAAAAGTTCTGAGCGTATGTAAACGCAGGAGGGCTAGGAGAACCGCCAGAACAATAAGTAACCAGTACACAGCCTATCAGACTGAACAAATGAAACTGTGAAACACTCCTAACCACGAGTGAGTTTCAATGTAAGAAATAAGGTTAGGAAATAGAACCCATAAACAGCCTAGACGACTGAACAAATGAAACCAGAGGAACACTCCTAACCACGAGTGAGTTTCAAATGTAGGCACTATTGGTTATAGAATAGAACCCATAAACAGCCTAGACGACTGAACAAATGAAACCAGAGGAACACTCCTAACCACGAGTGAGTTTCAAATGTAGGCACTATTGGTTATAGAATAGAACCCATAAACAGCCTAGACGACTGAACAAATGAAACCAGAGGAACACTCCTAACCACGAGTGAGTTTCACATGTAGGAACTATTGGTTATGAAATGGCACAGAGCGTAAGAAAACGCAGGAGGCTAGCAAAGCCGCCATAACAAAATTGAAACCCGGAAACAACCTCAGCGACCCAGAGGGTACAATTTACACACGAGAGAAGTTCCATAAGTGGGTACAATTAAATGGTGAATGAAACAGACCTTAACTCAAAACTCTTTAAGTCCAAAACGTAAAGGCAGTTAGCCAAAAGAACCAGTAGTAACTAACCCACGAACCAGTCGACCCGGCTGGATAAAACGAAACCAAAAGAAAAGCGCATTTTAGCGAACAAGGTTTCTTAAAGCAGGAAACTAAAATGAGTTCTTTCGTTAGGACCAGAGTACTCCCAAAAACGTAAACGGCTAGAAGAGCCAAAAGAACAAGTTAGCAACCCAAAACAGTCAAACAGACTGACGAAACGGAAACCAACCAAAACCCCCATTTAGAGAGATAAGGTTTCCTTAAAAGGGACAACTAACTAAGTTCTTGCGTCTTTAGAAGGGGTTGAAATGGAGATAGTCGTTTCTAAAGAAAAGTCTTTGTGAAGTCTTTGTGAACGTCTTGAAAAAGACATTCTTACCTTACCGGCTAAAAATCGTAAAGATGGCTTACGATTTCGCCCTGATTGAAGTTAGGTGCGGGTATTTATAGGGAGAGATAATTGGTCATTCAAACCAGCTGAGCGTTAAGGAAAAAGGCGCACACCGCCATCTGGTGGTGAATCTGGGGAACAACCGTGACAGGACCCCCCCCTTAAGGGCGACTCTTGACGACCCTACGACCCACACGGGTGTTTAAGAAGAGAAAAATTTTTTTGTTTAAACAGATAAGCTAGTTAGCGAAACCGTAGGGACCCGCTGACGCCAAGATATGGCGAAATCGTACTGTAAGGGTTGGTGGTGATAGGCGCCACTCGCAGAACCCTAGGGGATCAAAAAGTTAGACGGAACCCGTCTAACCACTAGCTCTGTAAAACAGAGAATAGGGAAGATAATTAGGGATGAACGTAAACACACCCACCGGGTGGTAACTCCAAGTGTCTGAAAACGAAAAGGCACTGATAGCCAAACGAACAAGTTAGTAACCTGACTCAAAGCCCCGCCTAGCGGGCAAGGTTCTTTATAATAGTTACAACTAAAAGTTCGTAAAATAAAGACACGAGTATCCCAAAATAAAGGCTAGGAGAGCCGAGAGAACATGGTTGAAACCCAGAAACAGCCCAACAGGCTGAACAACCAGAACCCGAACGAAAAGCGCTTAATAGCGAGCAGGGTTTTTTACATTGGGTACAATAAACATGTTACACAGTTCGCATAATACCTAAAAGTTCCGAGCGTCCGAAAACGCGAAAAGCCAGGAGAGCCACAGAACCACATTGCAACCCGAACAGTCGAAGTGACTGACAAACGAAACCCAACAGAAAGCCCATAACAAATGAGCAAGGTTTCTAATAAGGGTACAATTTAAATAAGTATTATGTAAATACCCGAACCAATAATACTGAACATCCCAAAATGTGAAAGGCTAGGGAAGCCAACAGAACCAGGTTATCACCTGAAAACAGTCTAGACGACTGAACCCACGAGAACAAAATGAAAACGCTTAATAGCGAGCAAAGGGTTTTTTAGAAAGACACAAGTAAGTAACTTATTATGACTGGACATAACCAAAAGTACTGCGCGTCCGTAAACGCGAAGAGCTAGGAGAGCCCACAAGATCAAATGGTAAAACCTGACCCATTAGTTCTGAACGTCCGAAAACTCAAACGGTAGGGAGGACCGTCAGACAGCAGGGCCCAAAGTTAACCTGCTATCTGGCATCCGCAAAAAACTGCAAAGCCACCAAAACAACATTGAAACCCGAAGACAACCTCAGCGACCAGGAGGGTACAATTTACACACGAGAGAAGTACAATAGTGGGTACAATTAAATGGAGGCGAAAAGGTCTTAGCGTAATAACGTAAGAGCCTAAGAGACAGTTAGGTGGGGATGACAGACAGCGGGGAACAACAAGACCCACATCTGACGTCCGCCAAAACTCGAAACGGATAAGGGGGACCGACAGAACCACAGAGTAAAACCTATACCAGGAGATCTGCTGACAAGAATGAAACCAAAATAAAAGCGCATTTTTGGCGCACAAGGTTTCTAATACCTAAGTGACACAGAATTTGGTTAACAAAAGTTCTGAGCGTATGTAAACGCAGGAGGGCTAGGAGAACCGCCAGAACAATAAGTAACCAGTACACAGCCTATCAGACTGAACAAATGAAACTGTGAAACACTCCTAACCACGAGTGAGTTTCAATGTAAGAAATAAGGTTAGGAAATAGAACCCATAAACAGCCTAGACGACTGAACAAATGAAACCAGAGGAACACTCCTAACCACGAGTGAGTTTCAAATGTAGGCACTATTGGTTATAGAATAGAACCCATAAACAGCCTAGACGACTGAACAAATGAAACCAGAGGAACACTCCTAACCACGAGTGAGTTTCAAATGTAGGCACTATTGGTTATAGAATAGAACCCATAAACAGCCTAGACGACTGAACAAATGAAACCAGAGGAACACTCCTAACCACGAGTGAGTTTCACATGTAGGAACTATTGGTTATGAAATGGCACAGAGCGTAAGAAAACGCAGGAGGCTAGCAAAGCCGCCATAACAAAATTGAAACCCGGAAACAACCTCAGCGACCCAGAGGGTACAATTTACACACGAGAGAAGTTCCATAAGTGGGTACAATTAAATGGTGAATGAAACAGACCTTAACTCAAAACTCTTTAAGTCCAAAACGTAAAAGGCAGTTAGCCAAAAGAACCAGTAGTAACCCACGAACCAGTCGACCCGGCTGGATAAAACGAAACCAAAAGAAAAGCGCATTTTAGCGAACAAGGTTTCTTAAAGCAGGAAACTAAAATGAGTTCTTTCGTTAGGACCAGAGTACTCCCCAAAAACGTAAACGGCTAGAAGAGCCAAAAGAACAAGTTAGCAACCCAAAACAGTCAAACAGACTGACGAACGGAAACCAACCAAAAACCCCCATTTAGAGAGATAAGGTTTCCTTAAAAGGGACAACTAACTAAGTTCTTGCGTCTTTAGAAGGGGTTGAAATGGAGATAGTCGTTTCTAAAGAAAAGTCTTTGTGAAGTCTTTGTGAACGTCTTGAAAAAGACATTCTTACCTTACCGGCTAAAAATCGTAAAGATGGCTTACGATTTCGCCTGATTGATTGAAGTTAGGTGGGTATTTATAGGGAGAGATAATTGGTCATTCAAACCAGCTGAGCGCGTTAAGGAAAAAGGCGCACACCGCCATCTGGTGGTGAATCTGGGGAACAACCGTGACACTTAACTGTTTCTGTTTTTAATGTTTTATGTTTATATGAACCCGTGTCAAAGACTATGCTCTGTCATGAATGTGATGGACAATAAAGTTTTCCTAATCTAATCTAATAAACAACAAACTACAATACCCAGAAGCACACACACTTCTACAATACACTACAGACTACAATACCCAGCAGAGACACTTCTACATTACACTGCAAACTACAATACCCAGAAGCACACACACTTCTACACTACACTACAGACTACAATACCCAACAGCACATACACTTCTATAATACACTATAAACTACAATACCCAACAGCATATGCACTTCTACATTACAATACAAACTACAATAGCAATCAGCATACGCACTTCTACAATACACTACAAACTACAATACCCAGCAGACACACTTCTATAATACACTACAAACTACAATACCCAACAGCACACACACTTCTATAATACACTACAAACTACAATACCCAACAGCACACACATTTCTACAATACACTACAGACTACAATACCCAACAGCACATACACTTCTATAATAAAGTTTTCTAATCTAATCTAATAATCATTCATTATTAAATTGAACTGCATTGAAATGCATCGGCAGTGAAAAATACATCTCTGGGTCAAGGCTTCCCGGGTGGTCTAGTGGTTACAACGTTCGACGCTGGCCACTGCGACCGGGGTTCGATTCCACCGGGCCAGTTCGATTCCACTGACTCGAGATGAATGTTGAGTGTGGAATCTCACCGATTGGTCTTAATAAAAGCGCATTTGAGTCCAACGCTGGCGTACTGCGACCGGGGTTCGATTCCACCGGCCACGCCAGTATTGGCTAGGGAGCGGTGATTGTCTGTCTGCCCCAGGGAGGGGGGAGGGAAGCCGATATGAGCTCGCTGCGTATAGGAGTGGCTCTGTGTGTACCGGAGTTACAGTCGACGGCTTGGAGAGTTCCGGGCCGGAGGAGGCGGTACATCACCTTTGTCACTGCCGGTCTCAGGACTACGGCAGCAAACTCACAATACGAGGGAGGGGGTTGACATGAAAAAAGAAAAAGACAGGGCTGTCATTAGCTAGAAAATTGGGAAAAATCCAGAAAATTTTATAAAATCTCTGTGTCAAGTTTTTTTTTTTTTTACAAATGATTACAGAAGATGTTTCTTAACTTGAAGCACAAACAAAGTCATTTAGGGTGGCAGGGAAGTGGAAGTGGCATGTAGGGAATGTGTTTTGCATTGTAACCAGGCTAAACATAACAACTATCTTTTCATCACTAAACATGAAAGTCTTGCTCGGGGAAAAAACAAAACAACATATGGCAAGAAAACAAGATGGAAACCAAGGCTGCTGCAACTAAAAGGTGTGTATGTGTATTAAATATATAAGTATATATACATATACTCACACACACTCTCAAACACACACACTCACACACACGTACACTCACACACACTCACACACACACACACACACACACACACACACACACACACACACTCACTCACACAAACACACACACTCACACACACACACTCTCACACACACACACACACTCACACACACAAACACACACACTCAAACACACACACACACACACACACACTCACACACACACACTCACACACACACACACACACACACTCACACACACAAACACACACACACACACACACACACACACACGTACACTCACACACATTCTCTCACACACACACACACACACACACACACACACACTCTCTCACTCTCACACACTCACACACACAGACACACACACACACACACACTCACACTCTCACACACACACACACACACACACACACTCACGCACACTCTCTCTCTCACACACACACACACACACACACACACACACTCACACACACACACACGCACACACTCACTCACACACACACACACACACACACACACACACACACACACACACTCTCACACACACAAACACGACCGTTAAAGAGCACATTCTAGAACACCTTTACAGAACACATTCATTGACTTGCAAGTTTGATCCTATTCATACTGGGTTATTAATTGACTGTGAGCAAGCCCTAGACATTGATATATTGAACTGATTTTTATACTGCCAGGTCTTCTCGCTGTATTACTGCACTGATCTCCTGCGCGAACTATGATTGATCTTACCGTGTGTTAATGCACGTCTTGTAAGTCGCTCTGGATAAGAGCTTCTGCTGAATGCTTAAAATGTCAAATTGTAAATGAAGCATTCATAAGGAACATCAAAGCGATGTTCAAGACAATTGTCTCTAAATCTTGGATTGCTCAAAATAGCCACCCTTTGCTGTGATGACAGCCTCACAAACACGGCCATTCGGTTAATACATTTCAGCAGGAAATCACACCACATGTCTTCCCAGCTCTCCTGCAGCAATTCCCAGAGACGCTTGTGGGTTTGCTTTGCTTTGACTCTTCTGTCCAGTTTGTCTCGTACAAGTTCTATGGGATTGAGGTCTGGACACTGGGCAGGTCAGGTCATTAGTTTCCCTCCGAACCTTCGCTACAGGACTTTCGGTTCGGTACGCGCTGTCAACACAACGAAAGCAATCTTGCTTTAACCACTAACACACGTGCAGAACTTTATTTGTGTGTGGTTGCAGCAGCAGTATTGACGGACATTTTTGTATTATTTAAGAAAGAAAGATATGTGCCTTACTTTGTTCAGTAAATTATGGCCAATTAGCCACTGTTTACAAAGTTAATAATAAATGAAAAGCATATATATATTTTTTTTGGCATTTCTTTCCCTCCCCCGCTGTACCGAAAACGCATCGAACCATGACTTCAGAACCGAGATACGTACGAAACCGTGATTTCTGTGTACCATCCCACCCCTAACAGCTGCAGGTGTGTATGATTTACACCCAAACTTGTTGTTTCTTAAGGGGAAATGGGCTTAAAGCAGTGGT
>JAINUG010001343.1:20000-24644 GCA_029706075.1 Aldrovandia affinis | reverse complement strand
CGAGCCAAGTGCGCGGAGCGCGGCCGCGGTCGCTGAGGCAAAAAACGGGCATGGAGGAGCTCGGTGAGGCCATGGAGAACGACTTCCGAACGGCCGAGGAGGTTCTGGACCACCATCCGCGTCTCAGGGGGAAGCAGTGCACTGTCAACACTGTGTACAGTGGGGATGGGGCGCTGCTGACCTCGACTCGGGACATTGTGGGTCGGTGGAGGAATACTTGAAGACCTCCTCAATCCCACCGACACGCCCTTCCAGCGGGGAAGCAGGGTCTGGGGACTCCGGGGGTGGGCTCTCCTATCTCTGGGGCTGAGGTCGCCATGGTGGTTAAAAAGCTCGTGGGTGGCAGGGCCTCGGGGTGGATGAGATCCGCCCCGAGTCCCTCAAGGCTCTGGATGTTGTGGGGCTGTCTTGGTTGACACGACTCTGCAGCATCGCATGGACATCGGGGGCAGTGCCTCTGGACTGGCAGACCAGGGTGGTGGTCCCCCTCTTCAAGAAAGGGACCGGAGGGTGTGTTCCAACTACAGGGGGATCACACTCCTCAGCCTCCTGGTATGGTCTATTCAGGGGTTCTGGAGAGGAGGGTCCGTCGGATGGTTGAACCTCGGATTCAGGAGGAGCAATGTGGTTTTCGGCCCTGGTCGCGGAACTGTGGACCAGCTCTACACCCTCCCGGGGTCCTGGAGGGTGCATGGGAGTTTGCCCAACCAGTCTACACATGTTTTGTGGACTTGGAGAAGGCTTTCGACCGTGTCCCTAGGGGAGTCTTGTGGGGGTGCTCCGGGAGTATGGGGGTACCGGACCCCTGATACGGGCCATTCGGTCCCTGTACGACCGGTGCCAGAGCTTGGTCCGCATTGCTGGCAGTAAGTCGGACTTGTTCCCGGTGAGGGTTGGACTCCGCCAGGGCTGCCCTTGTCACCGGTTCTGTTCATAACCTTTATGGACAGAATATCTAGGCGCAGCCGGGGCGTTGAGGGGTCCGGTTCGGTGGCCTGAGGATTGGGTCACTGCTCTTTGCAGATGATGTGGTCCTGTTGGCTTCATCGGGCCGTGACCTCCAGCTCTCGCTGGAGCGGTTCCGCAGCCGAGTGTGAAGCGGCTGGGATAAGAATCAGCACCTCCAAATCCGAGACCATGGTTCTCAGCCGGAAAAGGGTGGAGAGCTCTCCGGGTCGGGAGGAGATCCTGCCCCAAGTGGAGGGAGTTTAAATACCTCGGGTCTTGTTCACGAGTGAGGGAAGGATGGAGCGGGAGATCGACAGGCGGATTGGTGCGGCGTCGGGCAGTGATGCAGACGCTGCATCGGTCTGTCGTGGTAAAGAGGGAGCTGAGCCTAAAGGCAAAGCTCTCGATTTACAGTCGATCTATGTTCCTACCCTCACCTATGGTCACGAGTTGTGGGTAGTGACCGAAAGAACGAGATCGCGAATACAAGCGGCTGAAATGAGTTTCCTCCGCAGGGTGTCTGGGCTCTCCCTTAGAGATAGGGTGAGGAGCTCGGTCATCCGGGAGGCTCAGAGTAGAGCCGCTGCTCCTCCGCGTCGAGAGGAGCCAGATGAGGTGGCTCGGGCATCTGGTTAGGATGCCTCCTGGATGCCTCCCTGGTGAGGTGTTCGGGCACGCCCCACCGGGAGGAGGCCTCGGGGAAGACCCAGGACACGCTGGAGAGACTATGTCTCTCGGCTGGCCTGGGAACGCCTCGGGATTCCCGGAAGAGCTGGGACGAAGTGGCCGGGAGAGGGAAGTCTGGGTCTCCCTGCTTAGGATGCTGCCCCCGCGACCCGAAACGGAGAAGCGGTAGAAGATGGATGGATGGATGGTGTTGGTGGGGAGTACAGATCTAAACGCTTTTTCCTAATTATTTCGTCATGGGCTAGTGTTGCTAACCTTCTACGACCGCCACCTGTCACGACCGTGCTATTGACACCTGCAGTTCGAGACCTTCATCGATCATGACCTGTTCGTTACTCTGTAACACCCTCTCAAACGAACGCATCAGGAGTTCTGTGTCATAACCATTAGACATATTTAACATAGCGTCGACATTCCTGTTTAGGCTTTCGCCTCTAATGGCTACATTAAGAACCCCGCCCTCCGACCACCGGTTCATCAATCCTACGACCACCACCCGCCATGATTTTAATATCGTTTAATGTCCTATTGAAGCTACTAATGTGGTTATCACTAAACGTGCCTTTTAGGTCAACTAATAAAGTATTAAAATGTGTCACGCTGTTACTAGGCTCTATACTATCACGCCTACACCGATTGTTAGATGGCTCCATTATTAGCTATAAAATAAAAAAATAAAAAAATAATAAGCAATACAAGTATGTTGATAAAATAAAATGATATTAACAAAATAAAAATGACTTTAATAACAGGATGGAAATACAACTACATGCAGCCTTATGTTTGTTTTTGATTGTTTGCTGTTAACGCATTCTACCTGTGTTAGGCCTGTTGAAGTTGGTCTGCTGACCAGGCTTCCCCGGGTTTCTGACGGGGACGTAATTATTCCTAACACCACTAGGACCAGGCTGCTCGTCAGCTCTCAGAGCGAACAACGATTGCTGGGGTAAAGGATACCTATTTTCCTGACCGCCTGCCTGTCTGATGGGAGTGTAATACCTCCTGACACTATTAGGAACAGTTTGTTGATCAGAGCGCTGTGCGAACGGTGGTCTGTGCACAGATGGTATATTCGTCTGTTCACCAGCCTGTTTTTCTATGGCCAATGATGTCAAAACAGAGCCTAAATCACTTCAGTTAATATCTGCTACTTTGGCAACGTTGTGCAGAATGGGGGCGAGACTCGTGTACTTTTTACCCAGATTGGTAACCTTAGTAACCAACTCCTGATGCATACGCTCTGATTGTACAAACCGCTCTGTCTACGCTAGCCGTCACTATGGTCTGTACACCGCTAATACCGCTGGCCGGCCCTGCTAACAATAGATTCGATAACATCGGCAGTAACCGCATACATACAAGCTGTTCTTCGGCAGCGCCATGTACATTAGCAACCGCGGCGGATGTACTAGCCTGTTAAAGACAGATTCGTCACTACAACCGTCATCATCGGACAATATCAAAATGGGCGTTGTTACCGGTCCGGAGGGTCCTTCACAAACAAAGTCTCTGCGGGATGTTCTGCTCAAGAGATGCCGTAGAAGCCGACGGCATGCACGGGCGCTTCTTCCACTTGCTGTAGCTGCAAATGATCAATATAATCCAAGCTCCAGAAATCGTCAAAGGGTGACACCGACCCGTGGCTTGGCAGCCTAGCACGTCTTCTGTTTAGGATAACATATACATGTTACAACCTTAGGCGCATACGTCAACCAACCCAGTACATATACGACATGCACGTCCCTCACAGGATATATTAATAGAGTAGATCACATACCTACGGTTAAATCATCACAGAACCTGCGTTTAACCGAGACATTTGGAACAGCCTCTATATTATTCCGTTTATTAGTCTTCTTTCCCCCTTTCTGTGTCTGTTCATCCGTGCGGTATTTAGACTCGTCTGTAAAACAAATATTACCACCAGTCACTGAGCGTAATACCACACATAAATGACATTAAATAATTAAAAATAAAACACATAACTTGTCGAATAAAACAATTACCAAATAACACTCCCCGACAATGTTGTTATCTCCGCGTGAATGGTCCTTAATAGCTCGTTATCTTGTGTATCTGTTAAGAAACAGGACCTGTTAAGGTATTGAAAATGTATCAGAATGATAGATTCATACACAGACAAATAGAAACATATTTGTAACACAACATTTAAAATATTAATCTGGTAAAACACTCACCCATGTCTGTAGATATTAATAAGAGTTCTAGCTATGTAGTAAAAACACGATGTTTCTGTCTTTCGGTCCGTGACTTCTGGAGTTTGTAGGACTATTTTAAGGTTTTGTCGATATGTCATGACGCCCGCCCCTCATGACGCTCGGGGTGGGTCACGCCCACACATGCACACAGACACACCCACACACACACACACACACACATCCCCCAGTCACGCATAAGGACTTATTCTATTGTTTTTAGTCCTTGAATAACATATCCTTCACTCCAGAACTATAAAATCCCCATATAGTCCAGTGGTTAGGATACCCTGCTTTCATCGGGGGGCCCGGGTTCGATTCCTGGTGTGGGAAAACATTTTATGTTTTATATTACGAAAACATTATGAAATTTTTCTCTTCTTTTCTTTATTGGGGCCCCGAAAACTTTAAAGGCTCAACAATTGTTTTACATATTGAAACTTTTCTGACACATGTCCAGACATGTTGAACTCGAAGGAAAAAAGCATTTGCAGTTGCAATAATCTGCATATTTTAATCTGTACACCGCCTGCTATAGAGACACCAACCCCATGTGTTGTTTTAACAAACACCATTTCTGCTATAATCAAATAGCTCTTTTTGAAGTTGAACTCACTAAAGCCCCCTCTCACGGCTACATCTTGATTAGATTGGAATTTTTCCAAAGCAGTCTTTAATTACATGGTTACAAACTGCTTATCTCGAACTCTAAACAAGCGCCCCTGGGTAAGGTGCAAATGCCATTTTCTCAGGACCACAAACCATACCTGCACAGAAAAAGCTCATTATAAAA
>JAINUG010001343.1:0-5000 GCA_029706075.1 Aldrovandia affinis | reverse complement strand
AGGGAACAGTGCACCTCTCTTCCTGTCAGGAACGGTGTCGGAAAACCAGGCGCGGACCCAGAAATGCAATAATGGCTTTTATTGCATACACAGGCAAAGGTCATACAGGGGTAAATAGAGCAATGCAGGGATCCAAAGAATGGTCGGGGACAGGCAGAGTTCGTTGCGGGCTTCAGGGGTATCAGGGGCAGGCAAGGCGTAGTCCGTGGGCAGGCGAAGGTCGAAAACGTGAAAGCAGTCCAGGGAACACAGGGAGGAGCGGGAACGAGACTGGGATAAGGACGAACACTGGAGCACAAGCACGAACACGAACACGAACACAAACACGATGAAACTAGACGCGGGGAAACAGAGATAACGCTGGAGAGTACTGTAAGCATAAGCAAAGCACAAGACAATCTGGCAATGAACATGGGAAAACACACAGCTTAAATACATTTAGACATAACGAGAAACAATCAGGAATAGACATGAATGCAGCTGACTGCAATCAGACACATGAGGAATTAAGTGAAAACGATAATACAATAACGAGACAATCAGGAAATGAACATGGGAAACGAACAGCTAACTACATCAGACATAACGAGAAACAATCAGGAATTAACAGGAATGCAGCTAACTGCAATCAGACACATGAGGAACAGGTGAAAACGATAATACAATGACAAGACTGGGAACAGGTAAGTGAAAGTGAAAACACGGACCAGACAACCAGAAAAACATGGAATAAATGAAAACACTTAATTACGGGAACACGAACACGAGACGTGACACTTCCTTTGTGTCCAAACACTGTGTGTGTGTGTGTGTGTGTGTGTGTGTGTGTGTGTGTGTGTGTGTGTGTGTGTGTGTGTGTGTGTGTGTGTGTGTGTGTGTGAGTGTGTGTGTGTGTGTGTGTGTGTTTTTATTTTTATAAACGCATTGACCCTGTATGGCAGTGTATCAGGGAACAGTGCACCTCTCTTCCTTTGTGTCCAAAAACAGTGTGTGTGTGTGTGTGTGTGTGTGTGTGTGTGTGTGTGTGTGTGTGTGTGTGTGTGTGTGTTTAAAAAAAAATTCATAAACGCATGGACCCTGTATGGCAGTGTATCAGGGAACAGTGCACCTCTCTTCCTTTGTGTCCAAAAACGGTGTCTGTGTGTGTGTGTGTGTGTGTTTTTTATTTATTTAATTTTTTATAAACGCATTGACCCTGTATGGCGGTGTATCAGGGAACAGTGCACCTCTCTTCCTTTGTGTCCAAAACACTGTGTGTGTGTGTCTGTTTTAAAAAAAAAAAATAAACGCATTAGTAGTTAATAGAGTATGCTTTATGGTCACCTTTGTGACCTTTGTATGATTGATGGCCTCCAGGGAGATGTCCGATGAACACCCTGAACGTGTGAACCAAGAAAGAGGGAGGGGGGAGGTTGGGGGTTGGAGAGCTTACAGACGGAGCGTCAGGCGTGTGTGTGTGTGACGTGATGGATCCGCCAGGTGTTCCAAGGTTTGATGTCTCAGCGTGGCTAGGTTTCATGTTCCAAGCTGTGTTGGGGAGGTTTTTATGACGTGAGGCCTTAGTCAGCTAATAAAGGTTTAGAGAGATGGGGTTTTTCTATGTTCAAAACAAAACCACGGTTACAATGTCTCTGAGATACATCACAGGTGATCTGTTCTCATCACCAGAGACCAACGGTCTGGGACACTGTATTAGTGCAGATATTCGTATGGGAGCAGGAATAGCTTTAGACTTTAAAAACCGTTACGGAGGCGTGCGTGAACTCCAAATGGCGCGGTTGTCGCCTGGCGATGTGGGAGTTCTGGAACGTGGGCCGCGGACCATTTTCTATCTGGTGACAAAACCGATCGCCACCGATAAACCAACATACGCAACGCTCTGCGCAAGTCTGAAAGCTATGAAGGTGGAATGCATCTCTCGTAACATCACTAAACTGGCCATCCCACGCATTGGTTGTGGTTTGGATTGTCTGCTCTGGGCTCGGGTGGCAGAGCTGATCGAAAGAGTGTTTCTACATTCCGGGATACAAATAACAGTTTATACCATGTAACCTGTGTGCCACCCTGACAACCTATATTAAAAAGTTGTATATGTTTCAGAATGAGCTTTTTTCTGTGCAGCTGTGGTTTGTGGTTGTAAGCAGATAATTGAAGACTGTGTGTGTGTGTGTGTGTGTATGTATGTGGCTGAGCGGTGGGGGGTACAGAGACAGGTTTGTTTTGTTAAAACAACGGTGTGGCTGTGGGAAAGTCCGTAGGGTGGGGGGATTCATTTGGGGGGTGTCTTGTTCCACGCTGGGAGATTTTATTTCTGGCGCCAAATGACGATGGCTTGACCATGTGTGGTCATTTGGGGGGTGTCTTGTTCCACGCTGGGAGATTTTATTTCTGGCGCCAAAATGACGATGGCTTGACCATATGTGGTTTGTATTTGTTAGAAATTTATTTTTAAAAACCCCTGGTCTCTTGATGTAAATCAGATGCTTAGTCTTTAACCCCTGAGGTCGACGGAGCGAGCGCCGCTCCCAGCAGCAATAAAAGTATATTACTATTTCTAACTTCAAAGATATTTTATCATACACACGCGACAAAAACATTGACAGAAACCTTAGAATCGCGACTTTCCGATTTGAGCACTGGCAAATCAAATGGGATTTTTAAATTAGGTTAATTAGACCAAAAGTAAACCTTGCCTTTTACTCTCTTTTTTACCTGTTAGTAACGTCCCCCCTTCTATTGACATGGTAACTAGGTGCGATTTTGGGAGGTATGTGGGAGGCGTGGGGCCATGTGTGAAAACGTCGGCGTAAACAACACAAACTGTCGACAATTTGAAGCAAGATTTTATACAGACATACAATTTTATTCAAGATGGAAAGATTTTCTGCGCTGCAGTGTTTGACAGCATTGATGGAAAGCCGCGAGGACAACAACTGGCGAAGAGTAAGTAACTATATTTGATTTGCCATGTTATCAAATACTCGTATATATTCAATATATGAATTCCGCGTGACTACATATTCCGCGTGTTGCAACGTAACAAATTTCAATAGGCACACAAGATCTATGGAAGAATACTTTTCAAACAGCCTAAAATATTAGAAAAATCGTATGTAGCATGATCGGTTTCATGATCTCACGTCCTTGTAAAATCGATTCTTGTTTTTGTTTATTATTAGAGTGCTTCTGTTTAGTTAAATCTGTGTTTGGGATTACGTTTTGGTTTGCTGTTTAGCTAGCTTTGTTTGTTCAGCTAGCTTTGTTTGTTCCAGTTCGTTTATCATTTTGGTTTGTTTTGTGAGTTATTTGCGTGTCGCCTCCGACATTGTTTTGCCTACGTTTGTGGATAATAAAATAAGAGCCAAAATGGCTGCTGCCACAAGATGCGCTTTGTTGTGAAAGGAGAAATGGTAACTCAAATATTGCTTTGCCATTTAAAATCTAAATTGTGAGTTGTTGTTTTAATTTAAAGTGAAAAAAATCACAAAAAGTTTAATTGGAAGACCCTTTTTTCCTTGGGTCTCAGGAGGATATTATGTGCATTATTGTTAGGCTGTATGACTTGTAATATGTGGCATTCCCCTGTATATACTGTATAGTAGTTTGTGTGCTGTTTTCAATAAATCTTCCAAAATGAAAAAGCATATATTCTTCTGCATGGCTCACTGACTTGCTTACTCTGTATGGCCTTGAGAGACAGAGATGGCCCATCTGACAACTCTTAGAGGTGTGGACAATGAATAATGAATATTCAGGTATTTAGCATTTAGCCCTCCCACAGCCTGAAATAAATGTGACCAGTTCTGATAAAAACAGGTTTTTACCTATTTAGATCTCAGATGTGCTAAACTGTTTTCACACCCTTACATAACCAAGACCTTGATGAACAAACGCACATTGGCAAAACAATTCGTCACTATAGTTTAGTGTGTGCTTTCACAACTTTTGTGACAGCAGAAAAATTTACTATTTTTAACTTGTGTGTTTGTAGATCTATTTACAAGCTGCATATGATACTGACCAAACTATTGATGGCATACAAATGTAGCTGTGATTGTCCTTCAAATAAAATATCAAACACTTTGGAGTAAGTGTGTGTTAAGTTGATGAAATTGAGATAAATATCAGACCATGCCAAAATTACAAACTATCTCAAAGCTTAGCACGGACCTCAGAGGGTTAAAGCTTTCTAGAGTTAAACATGTCTGATATGTGGTAGAAAAAGTTTTCAAAAAAAACAGAAATGGGGTTGTTTGTTAAAAAACAGTTGTTGGTTATGTAAAAGTTCAGGAAAATAAAACAACAAAAATAGTATTTAATCCTAAACCTTGCTATATAATATAATTAAACATGAACATTTATCGAAAATACCCTATGAACAACAGCTTAAAGATATAGACTATTGTAACTACAAAATGTTTTATCCGGGGCAAATACATTTTTTTTTTTTTTTTTTTTTTTTTTTTTTTTTAAATAATGTTTATAAATGTTTTAACTAATATAAAATATGTTTTGCCCTCACCCGGAGTCGAACCGGGGCCTCGCTTGAATCGCGGTATCCTAACCACTGGACCATGAGGGGGTAGATAATGTTATATTTTATTCTGTAGTTAAGTAAAATAATATTTAATGAATAAAAGAATTAAAATAAAATACCTTATTCCAATCTGACCAGTAGGTGGGTTCATTGTCTGTACGTGTAGTACTATGTGACCGCCCCGATCGTGGACGATTGTGGTGGTAGGTCTATGTGCGCATGCGTGGGGCCGCCCCCGACCGTGACGAGGTGGTGGTATGTCTATGTGCGCATGTGCGTCCCGCCCCGAGCTGACGAGATGGTGCACGTTACAAGAACGCAAACCATGAGAGCTTAAATAGCTTGAATACATTATCCTGCTATTTACCCACGGCAAAACAACACCAAGATCTCTCTTTCTAACTCTTATTATCTACAGAATGGGTAAGTTTTTAAACCGCGCTTAAATGCTACGTTGTTACAA
>JAINUG010001342.1:0-24661 GCA_029706075.1 Aldrovandia affinis | reverse complement strand
ACAGACAATGAGAAGTTTTTTTTTGCTCTCTATCATGTTCAGTATTTATTAATAATTTCGTAAAAATTGTGATGAATTTGCCATAGAGAAATGCGGTCTGTACTTGCACACGCAACGGGTAACTGTGATGTGATATTTATCCAGAGTCCAGCACTAGGTGCCCATTAATAGTAGGCACATGTAACTTGAACTGTAATTGTAGGAAAATAAAAGGTTGATTATTAATACTGTCCAAAAATGTTTTGAATGTAAAATAAAATGTAGGTGATTTTATTTGTGCCCACTCAGGTGCTATGCCGGTGACTGAAAACCACTTCACCCAAGACCAGAATCCCTAATTTGAAGCACTACTCGGGAGAAGATCAACCCAGTGAACTAGAGCCAGCAGTGTGGAGTATGAGTGCTAATACATTGTGAAATGACACTTGTGTACACTGTGCATTGATATTATGATACAATTTCCATACCATGAACTCTGCTTTGTTAAGCACTGTACATTTAAATACATATATATATATATATAGTAGTTGTGTTTGTATTGGTACCGGTAAATCCCTAATATATTGCTTACTATTTACTATTAATGTACTTTTTTTTGAAGTTACATGTTTATTTTTAATTTATTACTGTTTATTTATTTGAAGTTGTTGAAACATTAAGTTACCATTATTACTATAAATTTGATGAACATTCCATGATCACACTTTCGTGTTACTATAATTATACAATTGTAATAAAGTAGTGCTGACTGCACTTACTTGAATGTACTGACGTGTTGTATGGTATGGCAAAGTGCTTGCACTGTACAATGACTACTTTTAAAAATATATTTTTTTAATCACATCTATTATCTTATTTTATTACCATAACTGTGCATGCACAGTGACTTCTGAGGAGGACATGGTGTAAGGCCAGTGGCTGCTGGTGACCAAAAGGTTTGGTGAAGCAACCACTCCAAACCCCCCACCCTGTTTTTAAAACAGCACTCCACTGTCTTTATACATGTTGTGGTGTCCCTAGGGGTTGGGCTTAACACTCACGGACCTTGCAGAGGGCGCGTAGGCAGGTTAAATAACTCAGAGGAGGCAGTATTACAAATGAAACAATAATTGAATAAACTGATTTCAACAAACACAAAAGGGGTGGGGTCTTCGGGGAATACAAACACATAAAATCCACTATCTTTACTCGTCCGTTGTTGTCCAAAATCCAATGTCGCAATCCAGGTCAGTTCCGTAATCCAGTCCAGTAGTCGATACACAAAGTGGGTCCTCAAACAATCCAGGTCAAAACACACTCCAAACAATTCTCTCCAAATCTCTTTTCAAATCTCTTTTCAAATCTCTTTTCAAATCTCTTTTCAAATCTCTTTTCAAATCCCTTTTCAAATCTCTTTTCAAATCCCTCTCCACAACAGCCAACCTATTCCCCCCCCAGTGTAACACAAACAAGTCCCTTAAATAGGCCTCCAACTGGCCTTCAGCTGTCCGCAGTCCAAGTTGCTTGACATTGTTCAAGTGTGGACTGCGGCCTGCTGGGAACCGTAGTTCTTCTGTTTCCTCCAGTGGGTCCTAAGAATGAAAGGGCCAGGCAGCCATTTTCTCATCCTGCCCCTTGGGATGCCACAAGTATAAACAGCATATCATTTCGCAGATAAAACCAGCATATTATGTCCATGAGATTTTATTCCAAAAACAAGTAACTGACATAACAACCTCTCTTCTTATCAAATTACTGGTCAAATTATTTTATTTTATTAAAGCCTGATCACCCTTTAGAACCAATTTCCAGCTGTATCCAATAAATCGATAATATGTCAAATGTACACTGCTATTTAAACTGAGTAAGGGGGCAAGTGAACATGCACCAAAGACCAGGGTAATGTAAAGCTCTGATCATCATATCAGATTTTTCCCACGGTAGCCAACAGGTAGTGGTTCTGTGTGGTTCAATTCCCATTGGGACCACAAATGCTGAAAAATGTATGCATTCAGTACTGTAAAGTTGCTTTGGTTAAAAGCGTTTGCTAAAATGGCACATGAAGAGCACAACTCTGATCCAATGCAGCTCAGCAAGTGGACTGCTAGCTAAAAGAAGTAGCAGCTGGCATTACACGCTGAAGGAAGGTAAGATCAAGGGTCCGCCACTGATCGCTGATCTGCCAGATTTGGGTGCAACAAGACCATGGGTGCATTCAGGACCGAATTGATTTACTCTTCCGAGTTCTTTGTTACAAAATGATTGGAATCGCTTGAGAAAATGCTCAAACCCTGGTCCTGAGTCGTGAAACCACAAACACGTTGATGTGCAAACGATCTCTTTTGTTGTGAAATGAATGTTCCTACATGACGCACTGCTGCCGGAAAGGTGGCTGTCACCACTTTCAGGCTCAACACTGTTGTTTATGAATATATTTATATATAAATAACAATGAAAACAATGACACAATTGAAATTGAACGTAGTATTTTATATAATCAGCACCAGTCACATACTTTGATTGTTATTGTGATCTGTGGTATACATTTCTATAAAACAGAGCAGAGGGATTTTTCTTTCCTCTAGATGTAGAGGCTTAATTTATGATGACAGTCTTCAGACATCAGGAGTAGATTGTGAATGTGTGTAGGTAATGTATGTGCCCTACTTGTGTAGCCCAGTGATAGAGCCTTTGACTGCAGCTCAAGAAATCACAGGTTCAAATCTTCATGCCCCCTTAAAACCAATGTAGCTTTCCTCATTCATGTTTTGTTCATAATTAAATTGATATCCGGTATGGCAAAATATCTGTGTAATGGAAGGTCTTCCACAAGGGGAGTATAGCTCAGTAGTAGAGCATTTGACTGCAGATCAAGAGGTCCCAGATTCAAGTCTTGATGCCCCCTTAAAACCAATGATACATTGCCCATATATTTTTTTTTGATAAATATATTGGTATCAAAACTGTATAGATTTTTTTCTTTGCATTGAAATGATTTAAAAATGGGGGTAAAGCTCAGTGGTAGCTAAAATCCTGGTGTCCCCTTAACAGCAATGTTAATTAACCCAATTCAATTTTGTTCGAAATATATTGATATCAACCATTTCAAGATTTTTTCTTAGTAATGAACACTTTGGTTACATTAGATTAGATTAGATTCAAATTTATTGTCATTGTACAGTACAGGTACAGTACAGCGAAAAGAAGTTTAGTATCTAACCAGAGTGCAAACATGACAGTAAGTGCTACAATACAGTACTATAGCAGAAGTTATAATGCTAACAGGCACAGTATTGAATAAATACTATAAAGGTAGTTAGGTTGCTATAATTTATATACAGACTAGTGCAGTTATGTATAGATAAGTACAGGTGAGTATAAATATATAAATATATGTATAGGTAGTATAGCAAAAATTATAGAGAATTATACAAGGACTATATTACAATATTGTACATGGGTATGTGCAGAATGAAGGTATGACAGAGCTAGTGCGGGTAGTCAGGGGGGTATCCAGAGTCAGTGAACAGAGTTACTACATGAAGAGTAAACCATAGTATCCAGAGTATCCGGAGTGATCCAGAGTCTAGGTCAGGATACTACGGGGAGGTGGAGAGGGGCAGTCACTGGAGGGGGTGAGGAGGAGGCGATGAGGAGTTCAGGAGATGACAGCGGAGGGGAAGAAGCTGTTCCTGAGTCTGCTGGACTTGGAACGAAGATTCCTGTAGTGCCTCCCGGAGGGGAGGAGGGCAAACAGTCCGTGGTTAGGGGTGAGAGGAGTCTCTGATGATGCTCTGAGCCTTCCTCAGGCACCGTCTGTCGTGGATGGACTTGATGGCAGGGGAGAGATGAGCCAGTGATGCGTTGGGCAGTTTTCACCACCCTCTGCAGTGTCTTCCGGTCAGAGGCAGTGCAGTTGCCATACCAGGCCATGATGGAGTTGGTGAGGATGCTTTCAATGGCACACCGGTAGAAGTTCACCAGGATCTGAGGAGATAGGTGGGCTTTCCTCAGTCTCCTCAGAAAGAAGAGACGCTGGTGAGCCTTCTTGACCAGTGATGAGGTGTTGAAGGTCCAGGAGAGGTCCTCGGAGATGTGGACACCCAGGAATTTGAAGCTGGAGACACGTTCAACCTCCGCCCCATTGATGTGGACGGGGGCGTGAGCGACAGCCCTAGTCTTCCTGAAGTCCACGAGAGCTCCTTGGTCTTCTTGGTGTTCAGTGCCAGGTTGTTGTCGGCGCACCACGCCGCCAGGTGCTGGATCTCCTCCCTGTAGGCCGTCTCATCGTTGTTTTTGATGAGGCCCACCACCGTTGTGTCGTCTGCAAACTTGATGATGGTGTTAGTATCATGCATAGGAGTGCAGTCGTAGGTGAAGAGGGAGTAGAGAAGGGGGCTCAGCACGCAGCCTTGTGGAACGCCGGTGTTCAGGGTTAGGTGGAGGAGGAGAGGTTGCCTATCCTAACAGACTGGGGTCTGTTGGTCAGGAAGTCAAGGATCCAGTTGCAGACGGAGGGATGATGTCCAGGTCCTTGGTTACCACAAGGTCACCAAGCTTGAGATGAGTTTGGATGGGATGATGGTGTTGAATGCTGAGCTGAAGTCGATGAACAGCATTCGCACGTGAGTGTTGCTCGTCCAGGTGGGAGAGGGCCGAGTGTAGCGCGGAAGAGATGGCGTCGTCCGTGCTCCTGTTCTCACGGTAGGCAAATTGGTGTTTGTCGAGAGATGGTGAGAGGCCAGATTTGAGGTGAGCCAGGACCAGCCTCTCGAAGCACTTCATGATGGTGGAGGTGAGTGCAACAGGGCGGAAGTCATTGTGGCTCGTCATGGAGGAGTGTTTCGGCACAGGCACGATGGAGGTGGTCTTGAAGCACGCTGGGACAGTTGCCTGGGCTAGAGACCGGTTGAAAATGTCAGTGAACACCTCCGTCAGCTGCTCAGCACAGTTCCTGAGCACCCGGCCAGGGATGCCATCAGGCCCAGCTGCCTTACGTGCATTAGTCCTGCTCAGTGCGATGAACACATCCGTGGGGGAGATAGTGAGGGGTTGGAGATCAGCAGGGAGAGCAGCCCTGGTGGGCGTCTCCCGGCTGTCTCTATCAAAGCGGGCATAAAAGTTATTGAGGTCATCAGGGAGGGAGGGGTCAGTTGCAGGGGGGGAGTTGTTGGAGGGTTTGTAATCCGTCATGGCCTGGATGCCCTGCCACATGCGTCGGGGATCATTGGTGTTGAAGTGATCCTCAACCTTGAGCTTGTGGCTGTGCTTGGCCTGCTTGATAGTCCTGTTCAGGTCAGCCCTGGCTGAGCAGTAGGCCCGCTTGTCACCAGTTCTAAAAGCGGTGTCATGGGGGTATAGCTCAGTGGTAGAGCATTTGACTGCAGATCAAGAGGTCCCAGGTTCAACTCCAGGTGCCCCCTTAAAACCTACATTGCTTTACTCATTCACATTTTGTTCATAATTAAACTGATCTCCGATGTGTAAAAAAAGGACTGGGTAATAATGTTGCCACTTACGCAAAACGTAACTTCAAGAAGCTCATTGTGCTTTATGTCACCACAAGTGTGGTTAGCTGTAACCTGTAGTTAACTTGAGTACTCTGGATGAATAACCCTTAGCAAGTTGTCACAGTGAGGGCGCAGTGGCGCTGGTGTGAGAGTTCATTTTACAATATAGCTATTAATTTGACAAGAGTAGCCTATGGCACGTCATAATTATGCTTTTTTTGGCAATGCAGGGCAAATTCAGAGTTTTGTGTGTTATATCTGACGCACACTGCGATTGGACAAACACTGGTGTCTAAATACTGACACTGTAATGTGGCTTTGCATCCCTTTGTGCTCATTGCCAAAACAAACAAAGGCAGGATCTGTCCGTGAGCTCTGAAGAAGACATGTACTGAGGTGTGACTAGAAAAATATATTTCAGAGAATGAAGCAGTCCCAAAACTCACAATGTGCTTACAGACGCTCAATTTCACCCATCCTCACTTCAGCCACATATAGGGAGTGGTTGCTGTGAAGCTGATATTCTGTAACCAGAGGGTTGCAAGTTTGAAACCTGGGTGGCATGCTTCTGACATTCCCTTGGGTGAATTGAATGAATTAAAGCCTGATTGGGCTTTAAGAAAATTTCCAGCTGTATCCAGTAAATCGATAATTGTAAAATGTATGCTGTGCTATTTAAACTGAGAAAGGGAGCAAGTAAACATACACCAAAGCCCAGGGTAATGTAAAGCATCATATCAGATTTTTTCCAAGTTCTTCCGAGTTCTTTGTTACAAAATCATTGGAATCGCTTACCACCCAGTGTGTGAAGAAAGTGCTCACAACCTGGTCCTTGAGTCCTGAGACTACAAACACTTGGGTGTGCAAACCATCTCTCTTTGTTGTGAAATGAATGTTCCTACATGACGCACTGCTGCCGGAAGGTGGCTGTCACCACTTTCTCAGGCTCAACTGTGTTGTTTATGAATACATATTTATATATTAATAATAATTACACAATAACACAATTGGAATTGAACTTACTATTTTATATAATCAGCACCAGTCACATACTTTGAGTGTTATTGTGATCTGTGGTATACATTTGTATAAAACAGAGCAGAGGGATTTTTCTCTTTCCTCTCAATGTATTGGTTTAATTTATGATGACAGTCTTCAGACATCAGGAGTATATTTGTGAATGTGTTGTGTAGATAATGTATGTGCCCTACTTGCTTTTTTTCTTTACAATTTTTTATGATTTTCTTTCTGGGGAATATTGCTGAAGAGGTGAGACATAAAGCAACAGCGTTTGCAAATATTTAAGCTATTATAAATATTCACAAGAGTATATTTGTGAATGTGTTGTGTAGATAATGTATGTGCTATTGTAGGATGTTGGTTCTACAACACACACTTCATACCATTTGAATTGAATTTATAATTATATATATATATAGGGATTTTTTATATGAATAGATTCTTTTTTTGTCACACATGATTTACAGTTTCGAGCAGATTTTGAGGAATTTTATGTAGCAGTGGAAGAGACAGACTTATTTACTTTATTTAGGCAATCAAAGGGAATAAACAACAGTTTTCTTCTGTGAGAAGTAAGAAGTTATTATTCTTACGGTAAAATTTTTGTATAAATTACACATTTTATACTCTCAGACCAGACCGGATCTAGACAATCTGTGAGATAAAGCAAGAACCTTTTTTTTTTTTTTTTTTTTTTATCATTGGACAATTGCAAATCATCGACACCCTTGCTAATTACAACACTTCCTTCACGTACATTAGGTTTGCCGCTGCAAAGTGTTTGCCTAACTTTCTACGACTTCCCTTTTCCGAAGCCCAGAGAGGTATAAGAGGAGGTGCAGACACGTCGAGAGATCACACTTCCTCGCTCACTGCTGAAGACAGCCCTCCACTGGTGACCAGAACAAAACACTACTTTGCCTGTGACTAGACAGACAGACAGCCGCTCGCAACAGACCAGAGGAACCTGCATCCATTCATCCGTGAACAGAAAATCTGCTTGAAAATGCCCCAGGACGTACAGCTCATTCATTCCTACAATGGCATCCCCTTTCCCACCAGGGTGTCGATCGATCGGCTACGCACCCTGGACAGATTCGATGCCAGAGAGGACGACGTGCTGCTGGTCTCCTACCCCAAATCAGGTAAGCGCCATCCTTACCAATTTAATCTGGGATCAAGCTGTGCTCTGAACTCCTACAATTAGGCAGCAGTGTGGTGGCTGAGGGCTCCTGCTGATTACAGTACAGTACAGTACATTGGCTGAACACAACTAACGCAGTTGTTTCAATGGATTCCTCAGTGTATTTAAGAAACAATTAAAAATATCTGTGTTTTGTTTGCTCATGTTTCTCACAGCTGCAGGAAGAGGTGTCTTGTTTGTTCAGAAAGCTCTTCTCAACGATATGGTTACTGTGTCCTTTCAGGTACTCACTGGCTGGCAGAGATCTTGAAGAACCTGTACCACTGCCGTAGTCCGACACATCCCACCGGGCAGGTGACCCTCACCCAGCCCCTGGAGTTCCAAGACCCCTCCAAGCTCGCTGAGCTGAAGAACCTCCCCAGCCCAAGGTTGATCCCCACACACCTGCCCAAAAACATGGTGCCCAGGGAGCTCCAGACCAAACAGTGCAAGGTAAGCCTCTCAACCCCACCATTCAGAGCCAATGATGAAATGGCACAGCGCTTGTGGAAAGAGACAGCATGCAAAATGGAGGAATGCCTACCTCTACAATCCAGACCCACTACACTTAGCAAGACAGTGCACTCTGCTTTTAAGAACCAATGATATAAGTCTCAGTGTTTTAAGACATTAACAACCCTTTGGGACCAGCCATTATAAACCAGTATGAAATGCTCAACTTACATTTATTAGAGTCTTATAAAGAGGATAAAATGTGCAGGCACTTATAAAGGAAGTGCACAGCCATGAAATAGTGGGCTGAGGGTTAATTGAGACAAGATAACCATTTTGTGAAAACCTTCATTAAATGCGTTAAAAGGAAATTCATAACAACCCTGCCATCGGGAACACTGCCAACAGTGCAGCCTTTACTCTTCTGTTGAATATCATAATTAAAAACTGCTTCAAATTTGACAAAAAATAAGTTGTGTGCCTTTCGTGGTTAGGTATCTGTTTCATGACAATCATTATGGGGGTGTGGTATTTTACCAGCTTTCTGAGTGTGTGCTCTTGCATCTGTCCGTCCAGGTGATCTACGTGATCAGGAATCCTAAGGACACAGCCGTGTCAATGTTTCACTACTATCAGCAGAACCCTCACCTGCCCAAGGTGGACAAGTGGGCCACCTTCCTGGACATGTTCTTGAAAGGAGAAGGTACGCATAGTGCTACAAAAAACCTCAAACACATCTGTCTTAGAAGCAGGCTAACAGAAAGCATGATCATGCAGCAGTTTAACGTAGTGGTTGGTTGGCTGGGCTCAGGTTACGAGCACTGTGGGTTGCAATGCTTTACAGAACCTGCTGTTCTACCCTTTAGTGAGTTGCTTAATCTCTAATGCACCCAAAAGTAGTAAAACCCCAGGTACTGAAATGGGTTTAGTTACAGAATATGGGACATTTAAAGCTGTGAATGATAATTAACACGTACAAAGCATGTTTGTCGAACAAATAAATGAATGTTATTCTCTAATGTTGTTTACTTTGTTGCATGGAGTCAAGATAAGATTTTAACATGTCTCTTTCCTTGCAGTGGTGTATGGCTCTTGGGTTGACCATCTACTCAGCTGGGAGAGAAATGATAATGGAAATACACTCTTTGTGTACTATGAATCCTTGAAAAAGGTGGGTCTGAAATTAAGTCAAAGAATATCCATAAACATGGCCAATGGTAGAATCATTACATTTTTATATTGATAATTGAGCAATAAAGAGCCAATAATAGTGGAAATGCAACAAGTTTTTCAATGTCGTATAAGTGCAAAAACTAACTGAAAATGTGTCTTCTCTCAGGATCTCCCGAAATGCGTCCAAGAGATCAGCGAGTTTTTGGGTGTCAGGGTCACCGAGGACCAGGTGAGAGAAATCTCAAAGAAGTCCTCCTTCAGGGAGATGAAAGCGAGAGTGGAGAAGGAGAAGGAGCGGTCAGATGCCAACCACACTGTGTGTGCCCTGACGTCTGACAGGAAGCTTATCTTCAGGAAAGGTGAGGGATCCTCATCCAGCACAATCACATCATACAGTAGCCTGCACATTAAAGATGAAAGATTTAAGTGGATTGCATTTAAGCCCTTAATGCAATCCACTACTATCCACGTTCTATTATTTATTATTATTATTATTATTATTATTATTATTAATAAAAATAATAATAATGATATTAAAATGATTAATATTGATAATAATTGCTTTTGACTCATGTGACTACAATCCTAGCACATTACTGCAGAAGCAATAATGTGGGACATGTGGGACTCTCTTTTAATGATGGAAAATGATCAGGCACAGGACAATGAGAAGTTTTTTTTGCTCTATCATGTTCAGTATTTATTAATAATTTGTAAAAAAAAATAGTGATGAATTTGCCATAGAGCAATGCGGTCTGCAATTGCACACGCAACGTGGTAACTGTGATGTGGTATTTATCCAGAGTCCAGCACTAGGTGCCCATTAATAGTAGGGCACATGTAACTTGAACTGTAATTGTAGGAAAATAAAAGGTTGATTGTTGATACTGTCCAAAACTTTTTTGAATGTATAATAAATGTAGGTGATTTTATTTGTGCCCACTCAGGTGCTGTCGGTGACTGGAAAAACCACTTCACCCAAGACCAGAATTCCCAATTTGAAGCACTACTCGGGGAGAAGATCAACTCCAGTGAGCTAGCCAGCAGTGTGGAGTATGAGTGCTAACACATTGTGAAATGACACTTGTGTACACTGTACATTGATATTATGATACACTTCATACCATGAACTCTGCTTTTGTTAAGCACTGTAAATTTAAATACATATATATATAGTAGTAGTTGTGTTTTGTATTGCATCTGTATAAATCCCTAATATATTGCTTTACTATTTACTATTAATGTACTTTTTTTTTTAAGTTACATGTTTATTTTTAATTTATTACTGTTTATTTATTTGGTTGTTGAACATTTAAGTTACCATTATTACTATAAAAGTACTTAATTTGATGAACATTCCATGATCACACTGTGTTACTATACTACACAATTGTAATAGTAGTGTTGACTGCACTTTACTTTAATATACTGACGTGTTGTATGGTATAGTGCAAAGTGCTTGCACTGTACAATGACTATTCTTAAAAATATATTTTTAAACATACATCTATTGGTCTTCTTTTATTACCATAACTGTGCATGCACAGTGACTTCTTGAGGAGGACATGGTGTAAGGCCAGTAGCGGCTGGTGACCAAAAGGTTTGGTGAAGCAACCACCCAAGCAACCCCCCACCCTGTTTTTAAAACAGCACTCACTGTCTTTATACATGTTGTGGTGTCCCTAGGGGTTGGGCGACACTCACGGACCTTGCAGAGGGCGTAGGCAGGTTAAATAACTCAGAGGAGGCAGTATTACAAACGAAACAATAATTTAATAAACTGATTTCAACAAACACAAAAGGGGTGGGGTCTTCGGGGGAATACAAACACATAAAATCCACTATCTTTACTCGTCGTTGTTGTCCAAAATCCAATGTCGCAATCCAGGTCAGTTCCGTAATCCAGTCCAGTAGTCGATACACAAAGTGGGGTCCTCAAACAATCCAGGTCAAAACACACTCCAAACAATTCTCTCCCAAACAATTCTCTCCAAATCTCTTTTCAAATCCCTCTCCACAACATTCCCTCCCAGTGTAACACAAACAAGTCCCTTAAATAGGCCTCCAACTGGCCTTCAGCTGTCTGAAGTCCAAGTTGCTTGACTTTGTTCAAGTGCGGGACTGCGGCCTGCTGGGAACCGTAGTTCTTCTGTTTCCTCCAGTGGGTCCCAAGAATTAAAGGGCCAGGCAGCCATTTTCTCATCCTGCCCCTTGGGATGCCACAAAGTATAAACAGCATATCATTTCGCAGATAAACCCAGCATATTATGTCCATGAGATTTTATTCAAAAGACAAGTAACTGACATAACAACCTCTCTTCTTATCAAATTACTGGTCAAATTATTATATTTTATTAAAGCCTGATCACCCTTTAGAACCAATTTCCAGCTGTATCCAATAAATCGATAATATGTCAAATGTACACTGCTATTTAAACTGAGTAAGGGGGCAAGTAAACATGCACCAAAGACCAGGGTAATGTAAAGCTCTGATCATCATATCAGATTTTTCCCACGGTAGCCAACAGGTAGTGGTTCTGTGTGGTTCAATTCCCATTGGGACCACAAATGCTGAAAAATGTATGCATTCAGTACTGTAAGTTGCTTTGGTTAAAAGCGTTTGCTAAATGGCACATGAAGAGCACAACTCTGATCCAATGCAGCTCAGCAAGTGGACTGCTAGCTAAAAGAAGTAGCAGCTGGCATTACACGCTTGGAAGGAAGGGAAGATCAAAGGGTCCGCCGACTGATCGCTGATCCGCCAGATTTGGGTGCAACAAGACCATGGGTGCATTCAGGACCGAATTGATTTACTCTTCCGAGTTCTTTGTTACAAAATTATTGGAATCGCTTGAGAAAGTGCTCAAACCCTGGTCCTTGAGTCGTGAAACCACAAACACGTTGATGTGCAAACCATCGCTCTTTGTTGTGAAATGAATGTTCCTACATGACGCACTGCTGCCGGAAGGTGGCTGTCACCACTTTCTCAGGCTCAACTGTGTTGTTTATGAATACATATTTATATATTAATAATAATTACACAATAACACAATTGGAATTGAACTTACTATTTTATATAATCAGCACCAGTCACATACTTTGAGTGTTATTGTGATCTGTGGTATACATTTGTATAAAACAGAGCAGAGGGATTTTTCTCTTTCCTCTCAATGTAGAGGTTTAATTTATGATGACAGTCTTCAGACATCAGGAGTATATTTGTCAATGTGTTGTGTAGATAATGTATGTGCCCTACTTGCTTTTTTTCTTTCCAATTTTTTGTGATTTTCTTTCTGGGGAATATTGCTGAAGAGGTGAGACATAAAGCAACAGCGTTTGCAAATATTTAAGCTATTATAAATATTCACAAGAGCATATTTGTGAATGTGTTGTGTAGATAATGTATGTGCTATTGTAGGATGTTGGTTCTACACCACACACTTCATACCATTTGAATTGAATTTATAATTATATATATATATATATTGTAGCGCCCGCGTAGGCGCGTCCTATGGCGTCGTCATAGAGGGGAGATACCTTTCGGCACGCTGGCTCCACCCCCGCGCACTGATGGGAACCCCGGGACGGATTCCACAGCTGACGCGCGTAATGAAATCACCAGTCTTTAAAAAGAGCGCTCTCTCACAAGGACGCTGTTGGGAGTAGGAAAGAGAGAGAGAGAGAGATAGATCGAGATAGAGAGAGAGATAGAGAGAGAGAGAGAGAGAGAGAGAGAGAGAGAGAGAGAGAGAGAGAGAGAGAGAGAGAGAGAGAGAGAGAGAGAGAGAGAGAGAGAGAGAGAGAGAGAGAGAGAGAGAGAGAGAGAGAGAGAGAGAGAGAAGATAGCTAGCTAGTTTTTGTTTTTGGAATTACTTTTTTGGACGGATTATTTTTTGGATACGAACTACGGAATTGGACGACGCATTTCCACGGCAACGGATTACCCTGGAACGGACCACGACCACGCAATCGGATCACGGACAATCCTGATAAAGGGAAGTTTGTGGACTTTGTTTTTGTGTTCATTACCGACTTCTGTGCCGGCTGTGTTTTCCTGCCACGGAAAGACACTTCCGCATGCGGAATCCTTCCGCCTGTGCCTAAAAATAAACGTGTGTTTATTTGAACTGTCTCCCGTGTCTCCATTATCTGCGTGGTACAGTGAATAAATTATCATTTATTAGCGAGTGAAACCCCACCCCCTTGGTCTTGCTACATATGGTGGAGAATGCGGGCAGACTATAACGCTAAATAAAAAATAATTTATTCAGTACAAAGTAGAAATGGAGTCACTAATGTTGAAGCAGATGGAGAAGACTCATGCTGCGCAGCTGGCGACAACGCAGCGGTGATAGAAGAGCATCGTCAGCAGACAACGCTACTAAGGCTGGAGGTAGCACGGCTGTCAGCTACTGGAACCCCACGCCGACCAAACCCCAGTGCGTTCCTGGTCAAAATGACCGCAGAGGATGACATCGAGGCATACCTCCAGACATTTGAGCGTACACAGCGACCCGAGAGGGGTGGCTCCAGAGCAATGGGCCGGACTGCTCGCTCCATTCCTGTCCGGGGTGGCCCAGCACACGTGCCAGGACTTAGAGGAGGTCCAGGCTGCAGACTACAACATCCTGAAACGGGAAATTCTGGTCGCGCCGGACACAGCCTCATCGGGCACGCACAAAGTTCCATAACTGGACCTTCAAAGCTGCCTTACCGCCCCGAGCCCAGATGCACGACCTGATACGCCTAGCCAAGAATTGATGACTACGAACCCACGTCCCTGACGCCCATGGAAAGGTTTGTCATCGACAAATTTTTGCGCTCCTTACCTTTCGGCCAAGAAACTGGCAAGCCAGGCAAACCCCCGGAGCGCCGATGAACTAGTGGCGCTGGTGGAGGGGTACCAAGCTTCTGTGGAGGTCCTGCGTAGCAGCCGACCCACCCGATCCGAACAGGAGAAACCCGAAGCCTCTGTCCGAACCCGGGACAGGCCGAAACTGGACGGGATGACTGGGGCAAGGTTCAGAGAAGGAACCCGGCACCGCCCAGCCCTCCAAGGAGACGCCCTTCATGACAGAAGACCGCCGTGAGTGTTATGATCAGGAGAGGTGGGACACCTCTCCTGGAGTTGTCCCAGACGGGACGTGGTGATGCGGACCGCATCCACCACAGACACCAAGACGCAAAACCCTGCGGGCTGCTGCTGTCGTGCTGGGCTACCGAGGTGCCCGCCGCCCTGACGCCGGTGAGGGCCAACGGCAAGGACACCACCGCCCTGCTCGATTCCGGGAGCATGGTGACCCTGGTCCGGCCCGAATACGCCCGGACGGAACTGCAACCAGAAAATGGCCATTTCCTGTATCCATGGCGAGAGCAAGGATTACCCCCGTAACCCTCTTAAAGCTACAGACAACCAAGGGGCAGTACGTGGGGAAAGCCGGGTCGTTGAGAATCTGCCGGTCCGTGTGCTCCTGGGTCGGGATTGCCCGATATTTCCTCAGCTCTGGACAGGCATGGGGGAAGAAGCAAGGAGAAAGAAAAGGAGAGGTGGCCAAAAGGGAGGCGGCAAGGGCAACACAAGTTCCCTCCCCGTGGAGAAGGTCAAGAGGTGGAGTTGCCGCTCTCATCGGAGGTGGGGTCCGAATCTGAGGTGGTCGAGGCCGCCAGATTGTGCGGTTTTCAGGGAGCTGACCCCACAACCATCAGCAGAGGGCCATCAGAGGACGGCGCTGTTGAGGCAAACCCCATGGAGGAAGAACCGACATGGGAGGAGATGTTCCCGATGGGACACGAGGAGGCGCCAGCATCCCCGCCTGACTGGTCGGTTCGGGACTGCCCAACTGGAGGACCAGAATCTGAGGCATGCATTCCAACATGTCACCGTGGTCGATGGGACTCTCATGGAGGGGTAAGCGAAATTTCTTTCCCCCTCATTTTGCCATTAAAAACCACCTCCTATACCAGGTAGTTAGGAGTGAGGGGCGGAGATAGAGCAACTGTTAGTGCCCCACTCCATGGTGAACACTGTTTTTACAGTTGGCGCATGCACACGTGCTGGGGCGCACTTGGGGGTCGAGAAGACCTCCGAACGGATCAAGGCACGCTTTATTGGCCAGGGATAAAACGTGCAGTGGAGAAGTTCTGCCGAGAGTGCCGGGAGTGCCAGAGGGTGGCGCCAAAACCCAAGTACAAGAGCCCTTTAATCCCTTTGCCGATAATCTCCGTTCCTTTCAGTAGGGTCGCGCTGGATCTCGTCGGGCCCCTCCCAAAAAGCAGCAGGGGGTTCCAATATATCTTGGTCATATTGGACTATGCCACCCGCACCCCGGCCATTCCTCTGCGCACGATGGCCACCAAAGGCATCGCACGAGAACTGATGCTGCTGTTCTCCCGGGTCGGCTTCCCGGATGAGATCCTGACGGACCAGGGAACGCCCTTCATGAGTAAGGTAATGCGTGACTTATGCCAGTTCCTTACCATCAGGCAGATACGTACGTCGGTGTACCACCCCCAGACTGACGGACTGGTGGAAAGGTTTAACCGCACCCTGAAAAGTATGTTGAGAAAGGTGATGGAGGCGGATGGACGGAATTGGGACCAGCTCCTCCCCTTTTCTAATGTTTTCGGTACGAGAGGTACCGCAGGCTTCGACAGGCTTCTCCCCCTTCGAGCTGCTGTATGGCCGACGGCCACGAGGCATGCTGGACCTGGCCAAAGAGACTTGGGAGGCCCAGCCAGCCGCCCCACCCGAACTATAGTTGAGCACGTGACGGAAATGAGAGAGCGGATGGCCACGCTGTGGCCCATCGTTCGGGAACACATGTTGGAGGCCCAGGAAGCGCAACAGCGCGTCTACAATCGTGGGGCGCAGCTCCGGGAGTTCCAGCCCGGGGATCAGGTACACGTGCTGGTCCCCACGTCCGAATGCAAGTTCCTCGCCCGCTGGAAAGGTCCGTACGAGGTCCTAGAGAAAGTGGGCGAGGTGAATTACAAGGTAAGCCAACCCGACCGGCGCAAGAAAACACAGCTGTACCACATTAATCTTTTAAAAAGGTGGCATGCCAGTGACCCGGTCCCAGAGGGGGGACCACAGCCGTGTTTTTCAGCCAGCCAGACCGAAGAGGTGCCGCTAGGGGAGCAACTGAGCGTAACACAACGACAGGAACTACAGGAACTCGTGGGCCGCCATCGGGATGTCTTCTCAGTAGACCCTGGGGAAACCGATGTCATTAAACACCACATCGTCACTCCCCCGGGAGTCAAGGTAACCCAGCGGCCGTACCGCATCCCAGAGGCGCGGGGAAGCGGTGCGGCGGGAAGTACAGGAGATGTTGGCGGCCGGGGTCATAGAAGAGTCCCGTAGTGAGTGGTGCAGCCCCATAGTCCTGGTCCCCAAGCCTGATGGAACCATTAGGTTCTGTAATGATTTTAGAAAATTAAATGAGGTCTCTAAGTTTGATGCCTACCCCATGCCTAGGATCGATGAGCTGATCGACCGCTCGACTGCCAGGTACATCAGCACACTGGACCTAACGAAGGGCACTGGCAGGTGCCCCTGACCCGGAGTCTAGGAGAAGACCGCGTTTGCTACCCCCGGAGGGCCTGTACCAATACAGGAAACTGCCATTCGGCTTGCACGGGCGCCTCCCACCTTCCAGCGGATGATGGATCAGGTACTGCGTCCCCATCAAAAGTATGCTGCCGCATACCTGGACGACATTGTCATCCATGGAGAGGACTGGGGGACCCATCTCAGACAGATACAAGAGGTACTGCACGCACTAAGAGGGGCGGGGCTGACAGCCAACCCCGGAAGTGCCACCTGGGGCTACAGGAGGCCGAGTACCTGGGCTACACCATCGGCCGAGGGCTGGTCAAGCCCCAGCGGCTAAGATAGAATCTATACGAATTGGCCCCGCCCCACAACACAGAAACAGGTGCGTGCGTTCATCGGGCTGGCCAGTTATTACAGGCGATTTATTCCCACTTTTGCATCCCTGGCTAGCCCGTTGACCGACCTGACCAGGAAAAAAGTTGCCGCGACAGGTGGAGTGGACCGAGGCAGAGGAAACCGCCTTCCAACACCTCAAGGCCGCGCTCTGTTCCGGACCGGTGCTAGTCACCCCGACTTCCAAAACCCCCTGCTGGTCCAGACGGACGCATCAGAGACTGGAATCGGGGCGGTCCTGTCTCAGGTACAGGGGGTGAGGAACACCCGTGATGGACATCAGCCGTAAGCTGATACCGAGGGAAACAAGATACTCGACCGTGGAAAAAGAGTGCCTGGCGATCAAATGGGCACTAGAGACACTCCGGTATTATTTATTAGGAGGACATTCACCTTAGTCACGGATCATGCCCCGCTGGTCTGGATGTCCAGAAATCGCGAGACTAACCGAGAGTGACCCGTTGGTTTCTATCATTGCAACCGTTTAATTTTAATGTGCTCCACAGGTCCGGCGTCCACCATGGCAATGCGGACGCCTCTCGCGAGAGAAGCCCTGTGGTGCCAGGCCGCCTCCCCCGGGTGGAGCTGAGGGGGAGGGTGTGTAGCGCCCGTAGGCACGTCCTATGGCGTCGTCATAGAGGGGAGATACCTTTCGGCACGCTGGCTCCACCCCCGCGCACTGATGGGAACCCCGGGACGGATTCCACAGCTGACGCGCGTAATGAAATCACCAGTCTTTAAAAAGAGCGCTCTCTCACAAGGACGCTGTTGGGAGTAGGAAAGAGAGAGAGAGAGAGATAGAGATCGAGATAGAGAGAGAGAGAGAGAGAGAGAGAGAGAGAGAGAGAGAGAGAGAGAGAGAGAGAAGATAGCTAGCTAGTTTTTGTTTTTGGAATTACTTTTTTGGACGGATTATTTTTTGGATACGAACTACGGAATTGGACGACGACGACGGCAACGGATTACCCTGGAACGGACCACGACCACGCAATCGGATCACGGACAATCCTGATAAAGGGAAGTTTGTGGACTTTGTTTTGTGTTCATTACCGGGACTTCTGTGCGGCTGTGTTTTCCTGCCACGGGAAAGACACTTCCGTATGCGGAATCTTCCGCCTGTGCCTAAAAATAAACGTGTGTTTATTTGGAACTGTCTCCCGTGTCTCCATTATCTGCGTGGTACAGTGAATAAATTATCATTTATTAGCGAGTGGAAACCCCACACCCTTGGTCTTGCTACAATATATTGGGATTTTTTCTATGAATAGATTATTTTTTTGTCACACATGATTTACATTTTCGAGCAGATTTTGAGGAATTTCATGTAGCAGTGGAAGAGACAGACTTATTTACTTTATTTAGGCAATCAAAGGGAATAAACAACAGTTTTCTTCTGTGAGAAGTAAGAAGTTATTATTCTTATGGTTAAATTTTTGTATAAATTACACATTTTATACTCTCAGACCAGACCGGATCTAGACAATCTGTGAGATAAAGCAAGAACCTTTTTTTTTTTTTTTTTTTTCATTGGACAATTGCAAATCATCGACACCCTTGCTAATTACAACACTTCCTTCACGTACATTAGGTTTGCTGCTGCAAAGTGTTTGCCTAACTTTCTACGACTTCCCTTTTCCGAAGCCCAGAGAGGTATAAGAGGAGGTGCAGACACGTCGAGAGATCACACTTCCTCGCTCACTGCTGAAGACAGCCCTTCACTGGTGACCAGAACAAAACACTACTTTGCCTGTGACTAGACAGACAGACCGCTGCTCACAACAGACCTGAGGGACATACATCAGTTCACCTGTGACTAGACAGACAGACAGCCGCTCGCAACAGACCAGAGGAACCTGCATCCATTCATCCGTGAACAGAAAATCTGCTTGAAAATGCCCCAGGACGTACAGCTCATTCATTCCTACAATGGCATCCCCTTTCCCACCAGGGTGTCGATCGATCGGCTACGCACCTGGACAGATTCAATGCCAGAGAGGACGACGTGCTGCTGGTCTCCTACCCCAAATCAGGTAAGCGCCATCCTTACCAATTTAATCTGGGATCAAGCTGTGCTCTGAACTCCTACAATTAGGCAGCAGTGTGGTGGCCGAGGGCTCCTGCTGATTACAGTACAGTACAGTACATTGGCTGAACACAACTAACGCAGTTGTTTCAATGGATTCCTCACTGTATTTAAGAAACAATTAAAAATATCTGTGTTTTGTTTGCTCATGTTTCTCACAGCTGCAGGAAGAGGTGTCTTGTTTGTTCAGAAAGCTCTTCTCAACGATATGGTTACTGTGTCCTTTCAGGTACTCACTGGCTGGCAGAGATCTTGAAGAACCTGTACCACTGCCGTAGTCCGACACATCCCACCGGGCAGGTGACCCTCACCCAGCCCCTGGAGTTCCAAGACCCCTCAAGCTCGCTGAGCTGAAGAACCTCCCCAGCCCAAGGTTGATCCCCACACACCTGCCCAAAAACATGGTGCCCAGGGAGCTCCAGACCAAACAGTGCAAGGTAAGCCTCTCAACCCCACCATTCAGAGCCAATGATGAAATGGCACAGCGCTTGTGGAAAGAGACAGCATGCAAAATGGAGGAATGCCTACTCTACAATCCAGACCCACTACACTTAGCAAGACAGTGCACTCTGCTTTTAAGAACCAATGATATAAGTCTCAGTGTTTTAAGACATTAACAACCCTTTGGGACCAGCCATTATAAACCAGTATGAAATGCTCAACTTACATTTATTAGAGTCTTATAAAGAGGATAAAATGTGCAGGCACTTATAAAGGAAGTGCACAGCCATGAAATAGTGGGCTGAGGGTTAATTGAGACAAGATAACCATTTTGTGAAAACCTTCATTAAATGCGTTAAAAGGAAATTCATAACAACCCTGCCATCGGGAACACTGCCAACAGTGCAGCCTTTACTCTTCTGTTGAATATCATAATTAAAAACTGCTTCAAATTTGACAAAAAATAAGTTGTGTGCCTTTCCTGGTTAGGTATCTGTTTCATGACAATCATTATGGGGGTGTGGTATTTTACCAGCTTTCTGAGTGTGTGCTCTTGCATCTGTCCGTCCAGGTGATCTACGTGATCAGGAATCCTAAGGACACAGCCGTGTCAATGTTTCACTACTATCAGCAGAACCCTCACCTGCCCAAGGTGGACAAGTGGGCCACCTTCCTGGACATGTTCTTGAAAGGAGAAGGTACGCATAGTGCTACAAAAAACCTCAAACACATCTGCCTTAGAAGCAGGCTAACAGAAAGCATGATCATGCAGCAATTTAACATAGTGGTTGGTTGGCTGGGCTCAGGTTACGAGCACTGTGGGTTGCAATGCTTTACAGAACCTGCTGTTCTACCCTTTAGTGAGTTGCTTAATCTCTAATGCACCCAAAAGTAGTAAAACCCAGGTACTGAAATGGGTTTAGTTACAGAATATGGGACATTTAAAGCTGTGAATGATAATTAACACGTACAAAGCATGTTTGTCGAACAAATAAATGAATGTTATTCTCTAATGTTGTTTACTTTGTTGCATGGAGTCAAGATAAGATTTTAACATGTCTCTTTCCTTGCAGTGGTGTATGGCTCTTGGGTTGACCATCTACTCAGCTGGGAGAGAAATGATAATGGAAATACACTCTTTGTGTACTATGAATCCTTGAAAAAGGTGGGTCTGAAATTAAGTCAAAGAATATTCATAAACATGGCCAATGGTAGAATCATTACATTTTTATATTGATAATTGAGCAATAAAGAGCCAATAATAGTGGAAGTGCAACAAGTTTTTCAACATCATGTAAGTGCAAAAACTAACTGAAAATGTGTCTTCTCTCAGGATCTCCCGAAATGCGTTCAAGAGATCAGCGAGTTTTTGGGTGTCAGGGTCACCGAGGACCAGGTGAGAGAAATCTCAAAGAAGTCCTCCTTCAGGGAGATGAAAGCGAGAGTGGAGAAGGAGAAGGAGCGGTCAGATGCCAACCACACTGTGTGTGCCCTGACGTCTGACAGGAAGCTTATCTTCAGGAAAGGTGAGGGATCCTCATCCAGCACAATCACATCATACAGTAGCCTGCACATTAAAGATGAAAGATTTAAGTGGATTGCATTTAAGCCCTTAATGCAATCCACTACTATCCACGTTCTATTATTTATTATTATTATTATTATTATTAATAATAATGATAGTAAAATTATTAATATTGATAATAATTGCTTTTGACTCATGTGACTACAATCCTAGCACATTACTGCAGAAGCAATAATGTGGGACATGTGGGACTCTCTTTTAATGATGGAAAATGATCAGGCACAGGACAATGAGAAGTTTTTTTTGCTCTATCATGTTCAGTATTTATTAATAATTTGTAAAAAAATTGTGATGAATTTGCCATAGAGAAATGCGGTCTGCAATTGCACACGCAACGTGGTAACTGTGATGTGGTATTTATCCAGAGTCCAGCACTAGGTGCCCATTAATAGTAGGGCACATGTAACTTGAACTGTAATTGTAGGAAAATAAAAGGTTGATTGTTAATACTGTCCAAAACTTTTTTGAATGTAAAATAAATGTAGGTGATTTTATTTGTGCCCACTCAGGTGCTGTCGGTGACTGGAAAAACCACTTCACCCAAGACCAGAATTCCCAATTTGAAGCACTACTCGGGGAGAAGATCAACTCCAGTGAGCTAGCCAGCAGTGTGGAGTATGAGTGCTAACACATTGTGAAATGACACTTGTGTACACTGTACATTGATATTATGATTCACTTCATACCATGAACTCTGCTTTTGTTAAGCACTGTAAATTTAAATACATATATATATATATATAGTAGTTGTGTTTTGTATTGCATCTGTATAAATCCCTAATATATTGCTTTACTATTTACTATTAATGTACTTTTTTTTGAAGTTACATGTTTATTTTTAATTTATTACTGTTTATTTATTTGGTTGTTGAACATTTAAGTTACCATTATTACTATAAAAGTACTTAATTTGATGAACATTCCATGATCACACTGTGTTACTATACTACACAATTGTAATAGTAGTGTTGACTGCACTTTACTTTAATGTACTGACGTGTTGTATGGTATAGTGCAAAGTGCTTGCACTGTACAATGACTATTGTTAAAAATATATTTTTAAACATACATCTATTGGTCTTATTTTATTACCATAACTGTGCATGCACAGTGACTTCTTGAGGAGGACATGGTGTAAGGCCAGTAGCGGCTGGTGACCAAAAGGTTTGGTGAAGCAACCACCCAAGCAACCCCCCCACCCTGTTTTTAAAACAGCACTCACTGTCTTTATACATGTTGTGGTGTCCCTAGGGGTTGGGCGACACTCACGGACCTTGCAGAGGGCATAGGCAGGTTAAATAACTCAGAGGAGGCAGTATTACAAACGAAACAATAATTTAATAAACTGATTTCAACAAACACAAAAGGGGTGGGGTCTTCGGGGGAATACAAACACATAAAATCCACTATCTTTACTCGTCGTTGTTGTCCAAAATCCAATGTCGCAATCCAGGTCAGTTCCGTAATCCAGTCCAGTAGTCGATACACAAAGTGGGGTCCTCAAACAATCCAGGTCAAAACACACTCCAAACAATTCTCTCCAAATCTCTTTTCAAATCTCTTTTCAAATCTCTTTTCAAATCCCTCTCCACAACAGCCAACCTATTCCCTCCCAGTGTAACACAAACAAGTCCCTTAAATAGGCCTCCAACTGACCTTCAGCTGTCCGCAGTCCAAGTTGCTTGACTTTGTTCAAGTGCGGGACTGCGGCCTGCTGGGAACCGTAGTTCTTCTGTTTCCTCCAGTGGGTCCCAAGAATGAAAGGGCCAGGCAGCCATTTTCTCATCCTGCCCCTTGGGATGCCACAAAGTATAAACAGCATATCATTTCGCAGATAAACCCAGCATATTATGTCCATGAGATTTTATTCCAAAGACAAGTAACTGACATAACAACCTCTCTTCTTATCAAATTACTGGTCAAATTATTTTATTTTATTAAAGCCTGATCACCCTTTAGAACCAATTTCCAGCTGTATCCAATAAATCGATAATATGTCAAATGTACACTGCTATTTAAACTGAGTAAGGGGGCAAGTAAACATGCACCAAAGACCAGGGTAATGTAAAGCTCTGATCATCATATCAGATTTTTCCCACGGTAGCCAACAGGTAGTGGTTCTGTGTGGTTCAATTCCCATTGGGACCACAAATGCTGAAAAATGTATGCATTCAGTACTGTAAGTTGCTTTGGTTAAAAGCGTTTGCTAAATGGCACATGAAGAGCACAACTCTGATCCAATGCAGCTCAGCAAGTGGACTGCTAGCTAAAAGAAGTAGCAGCTGGCATTACACGCTTGGAAGGAAGGGAAGATCAAAGGGTCCATGACTGATCGCTGATCTGCCAGATTTGGGTGCAACAAGACCATGGATGCATTCAGGACCGAATTGATTTACTCTTCCGAGTTCTTTGTTACAAAATGATTGGAATCGCTTGAGAAATGCTCAAACCCTGGTCCTTGAGTCGTGAAACCACAAACACGTTGATGTGCAAACCATCGCTCTTTGTTGTGAAATGAATGTTCCTACATGACGCACTGCTGCCGGAAGATGGCTGTCACCACTTTCTCAGACTCAACACTGTTGTTTATCAATATATATTTATATATAAATAACAATGACACAATAACACAATTGGAATTGAACGTAGTATTTTATATAATCAGCACCAGTCACATACTTTGATTGTTATTGTGATCTGTGGTATACATTTGTATAAAACAGAGCAGAGGGATTTTTCTCTTTCCTCTAGATGTAGAGGCTTAATTTATGATGACAGTCTTCAGACATCAGGAGTAGATTGTTCAGTTGAGTTGAGTTGATTTTATTGTCATTCCGCCACATACAAGTATGTGGAAGAACGAGATTGCGCTTCGATTTACAACAGTGCAACATTAAGACAACAATTACACAACAGTTAAGACAGTGCAACATTTACAACACAACATTTAGGTCACATTGAGGTACATTTTATAAAGTGCAGTAACATTATAAAGTGCAACAGAAACACATTTAGGTAACAAGGTGCAGGCATGTATTGTTTTGTAGTGCAAAGAACAGAAACGGCACTAGTAGCAGCGTGACTGTTCTCAACAGTGCAACAATGCAACAATTCCACACCAGTTAGGACAGTGCAACATGTAGGACGACATTTAGGTCACATTGAGGTACATTATGGTATTATAGTGCAGTTCAGCCCATGGCGCAGGGCTGGAGGCAGTGTTTATGTTCCAGTTTATTGTCCGTTCAGTAGTCTGACAGCTTGGGGAAAGTAGCTGTCGTGGAAT
>JAINUG010001341.1:0-24663 GCA_029706075.1 Aldrovandia affinis | reverse complement strand
CTCCCTCTTGTAAAGAGGAGTGTTTTAAACGCTGGTAGACCTGAGGAATGTTGCTCTACCTGTTCCTTTCTCAATCGATTAAAGACAATTCTCAGTATTTATTCTCAAACACTACGTGCAAACTTCAGAACACAATGCATTTCAAACACTATATCATTTATTATTGCTTTCCCACAAAATGTTAATGTCAAACACTTTTTTTCAAAACAGTAAACAAATCTCTACAAGTGACACCAAAATCAATGAAATAGCACTGTTAAACAAAATGGATTGTACTGTTGTATTGAATGTGATTTCTCCCAAATTATTTTATCCATAATCTCCTTGTAAAAGCAGTGAGTTTGGTGTTGTTGAAAAATGTACAATTTTATTTAACTGCATTGGTTGTTAACGGTGACTGAGACACAAGCCAGAGCAAATTTACCTCACCCCAATATAACTGGAAATAAGTGTAATATCCATTGTTCTGCAATATACAGTGGTGATATGTACAGTGGTGCAATATAACTTATAACTTATAATAAGTGCAATATCTTCTTACATGTGCAATATGTAGCAGGTGTGTGGTATGAATGTCTTGTCTCCTTAAATAAGTGTGTGTGTGTGTGGGTGTATGTACAGTGTATCGAACTTTGCCCCCTGTGAGGGTGGTTAGTGATTGGTGCCACTCGCAGAACCCCGGGGAATCTATAAGTTAGGCTGTACTGCCCTACAGCCTAACCACTAGCTCTGAAGATCAGAGAAATAGGGAAACAATAACAAAAAGGGAGAAAACAGAAATAATCACCCAACGGGTGACCAAGTGCCACAAAGACACAAACGAACAAAATAAGCCAAAGACAACCGAGTTGTCGAACAAAATAATAAACGGCTAGAAAGAGCCAAATAAAGAACGAAAATGAAAACCCAAAAACACAGTCTTGTTTGACTGCTAGAAAGAAACCAAACTGAATGCCTACAGGTAGATAGGTTCCTAAATAAGGTTTCATAAAATAAGTCCTACATTTGCTAAAGGGATACTTGGAAGGAGATAAATTCTTTATCTAAATAAGTATCTAAAGAATCACTTTAAAAAGACACGTTTCAACCGTACCGCTAAATCGTAAAAATGGCTTGCGATTTGATTTGAACGGCCAGGTCGGGGTATTTATAGGAGGTGATAAATAATGGGTCAGGTGTGAACCTTCCAAAGGAAGGCACAACACTGCCATCTGGTGGTGGTTCAGGGAACAACCGTGACAGGACCCCCTTAAGGGCGACTCCTGACGACCCTTCAGAACCACGCCGGTGAAAATCTTGGATCAAAGATGGATCCAAGATGTGCCGGGCAAGGACAACTGCGCTCCTCAGGACCGTAACCCTCCCAGTCCACAAGGAACTGAGTTCCCCTGCCTACTCGCCATGAGGTTACACAAACACTCCGTGCCGTGTAGGCAGGACCCCCTCCCAATGATACGGCGCGGGTACTTGAGGCGCTAAGGCGCTAATAAGTAGTGGTTTTATGCGGGATACGTGAAAGCGTGGGATGTATCCGCATGGATTGTGGGGCTTTGCGAGCGGTGACCCGGTTAATTTATGGGTGATTTTGAAAGGTCAATAAAAGCGTAGCGGTTTCGGGACTCTACCCGAATCTGGCAGATCCCGAGTAGAGCCACACGTTGCCCCACCCACGATACGATGGAGCTGCCCGCCCGGCGGCGTGTAAACTCCTTTTTGGCGTCAACTGCGGCAATAGTGCCGTCTGAACCCTCCGCAGGTAGCCGGACAACGTCGCACAAAGGCTGCTGCGGAGGGAACCTGCGTCACCCTCCAGCTCAGGAAACAGAGGAGGCTGAAAACCAAACTGAGCCTCGAAGGGAGAGAGACCTGACGACGCATTACGCAGAGTGTTATGGGCGTACTCCGCCCAGGCAGATGCCGGCTCCAGGATGTGGGATTGGCGGAGGCCAGACACCGGAGTGTTTTCCATGGTTTGATTGGTGCGTTCAGTCTGTCCATTGGTCTGTGGGTGAAAGCCGAAGACAGACTGACCGACGCCTAAAAGGGAACAAAACGCGCCAGAATCTGGAGCGCAAACTGGGGAGCGGGACGACACTACATCTTGCGGCAAGCCGAAGGCGAAAGACATGGTCCATCATAAGATGCGCTCTCGGCGCAGACGGCAGTTTTGGGAGCGCAATGAAGTGAGCGGCCTTGGAAAATCTGTCAACTATGACCAAAATGACAGTATGACCGTTAGAGCTGGGCAAGCCGGTGACAAAGTCTAAGGCGATATGACTCAGGGGCGTGAGGAACCGGTAAAGGCCCAGTAACCCTGACGGTGCCAGCTGTGACACCTTATTGCGGGCACAAATATTACAGGCAGCAACAAACTCCCGCACGTCCCTCTCCATACCCCGCCACCAGAACCGTCTACCCAGGAAATCGTGCGTCACGGTGTGCGCCTGTGACCTGTGAGCCGAGAGGAGTGACCCCACTGCAGTACCTGGGCGCGAGCTCCTGAGGGAACGAAGAGGCACCCCCGTGGACCCCCACCAGGATCCGGCTCAAGGCATTAGGCCTCATGCACCACTCTTTCTATCTCCCATAAAACTGGAGATAAAATCTGTGCGGTGGGAATAATGGGTGTGGGCGGATGGTCCCGTTCGGACCCATCGTTACAAAAGCTGACAAGGCGTCAGGTTTAATATTTTTGAACCAGGACGGTAAGTCAACAAAAAATTAAACCTAGTAAAAAATAATGCCCATCGAGCTTGCCGCGAAGTGCGGCGTTGAGCCCCTGGATGTATTCTAAAATGTTTATGATCCGTCCAGACCGTAAAGGGATGTTCCGCCCCCTCTAGCCAATGACGCCCATTCCTCCAGCGCCATCTTAACCGCTAATAACTCCCGATCTCCTACATTGTAATTCCTCTCGGCAGGCGAAAGGCTCCGAGAAAATACGCGCATGGATGAACCTTTTGGTCCATGGCCGACCGCTGGGACAGTATAGCCCCTACCCTAGCTCAGGGCGTCAACCTCTACAATGAAAGGTAATGAAGGATTGGGAGAAATTAAAATGGGTTCAGAACAGAATCTTCTTTTTAGTTCAGCGAAGGCCGCCTCAGCTTTAGGGGACCATTGGAACCGAGAAGAAACAGTCTTTTTGTAAGCGCCGTGATGGGCGCGACCACTGAACTAAAATTGCGGATAAACCGTCTATAAAAATTTGCAAACCCCAAAAAAGCTGCACCTGTTTTACAGAGACCGAGCAGGCCAATCTTGACCGCAGTCACTTTATTGGGGTCCATTTGGATCCTGCCCTCTGCGACAATGAATCCTAGAAAGGAAAACTGAAGATGCGTGAAACACACATTTCTCTGCTTTAACAAATAATTGGGCTTCTAACAAGCATTTTAATACCTGTCTGACGTGTTTCACGTGCTCAGAGAGAGAATTGGAGAAAATCAAAATGTCGTCAAGATAAGCGAACACCGATTTCTCCAACATCTCTCTGAGTACGCCATTAACAAACGCCTGGAAGACAGCCGGCCCGCTGCGAGAGGCGAATGGCATAACCAGGTATTCGTAATGACCATTGTGCGTATTAAATGCTGTTTTCCACTCGTCACCCTGACGGATGCGAACCAAATTATATGCTTGCGAAAGGTCAACTTGAAAAATGGACGCTCCTTGGAGACGTTCAACGCTGAGTTCATAAGTGGAAGGGGATAACGATTCTTTATGGTAATATTATTTAACCCTCTGTAATCGATACACGGTCGTAAATCCCGTCCTTTTTCCGACAAAAAAGAACCCCGCCCCAGCAGGAGACGTGGATGGCCTGATAAAACCATTAGTTAGAGATTCCGAAATGTATCTCTTCATGGCCGCACTCTCAGGTATAGATAGTGAATATAGGGATCCACGGGGAACTGTGCCTGGGTGAAGCTCAATAGCGCAATCATAAGGCCGGTGCGGGGTAGCTTAGTAGCCCTTTGCTTACTAAACACCTCGCTAAGATCGAATAAGTCTTTGGAATGCCGGAAGGTAGCGAGTAACATTCCGCACTCATGAGTTCCATTCCCTCCTTATCCCTTGAAACTCGTGCTCAATGGTGTCAGGTCGGGAATTTTTATGGGAATCGGAACTGAGTAGCTAACCGATCTTTTCGAACTCGTGACAAATTGGGCTCATCGTCCGTGACGGCATGTCTGCCTCTAAAGAATCAAAAAGATAAGGATTCCAGGTCACTAATCTCCTCGGCCGTGGACTCCTCAGTGGGACTTCCCAATCACACTGAGGATCCCATTCGAGTTAATTCTCCGTCTCATTGGAGTGTACGGATGAGGGAGCATGATTAGGCGAACAGTAAATTGATTCGTCGGTCTCCGAATCGGTCTCGTGACTTTTAGACCCACCGAAACCGGAAGACGCGGAATAAAAGGTAAACACCCAAGTGAACATTGATCCCCCATTGAACAATAGGGTTTTTATGACTACCCCAGTTCACCTGTGGTTGATGTTTTATTAACCAGGAGTGTCCGAGAACTAATGGGTGCGTGGGCGACTCGACCAAAAAAAAAACTTTATTTGTTCCGTGTGCTCGTGTTTATCCGCATGGTTACAGTCTCCGTGGATTCCTTAATGCGACCGGAACCCAGCGGACGGCCATCAAGAGCGGTAACACCACAAGATTGTGAAAGAACCCAACAGGTAAGTGAATTCTTTTAGCCACCCGAGTCCACAAAACAATCAACAGCTCCTGAATCAAGAAATGCGTTTATTTTAATGTTTTGTCTCCCCAGATAGTTCAGCAGGAATGAAGGTTCGGAAGAAAGAGGACTGATGTCTCACTACCGGCTTCGGCCCGATAATGAGACTATTCGTTTTCCTTAAGTTTGGAACAATTTTTAATAACGTGACCCGTCAGTCGACAGTACCGACAAAAGTCTGCATCCCCTCTGGCCGGGACCCTAAAACTAGCACTGTCTACTTCCATGGGTTCGTCTGCTTTGCCCAAGCGCTTAGGAAACCGAGGTAAGAACCCTTTCGTAGGTACCAGGTGCTCTCTGTCCCCTCTCTCGCTGGCGTTCCCTAATACGTTATCGATCCGTATGGCGGTGGTAATTAGTTCATCTAGTGAATCGAATGCCAATGGTAGCTAGCGCGTCTCTCACCGGATCAGATAGCGCTGTTAGTAAACAACGCTATGAGAGGATTCTCAGGCCACCCTGTAACTCCCATGAGAGTGCGGAACGAAATAGAGAATTCCGCCACGCTTTGTTACCCCTGGCGCATGCGCGTCAAATTTAGTCGCAGATTATATGTCGTGAAGCTCGTGTTCAAAAACCAACTCCATTCTCTTCATTAAACCCAGCGAGTCTGTCAATACCGGTGCTTGAGAGCGAATAAGAGGTACTGCCCACTCGAGGGCTGCCCCGATAATAATGATAGCACGAGTGCCACTCGCGACTCCTCTGAGCTATATCTAGATGGCTGAGTCTGGAATACGATTTGGCACTGAGCTAAAAACCCCCGACATTTACCGGACTGCCGCTAAACGAGGAGGAAGCTGAATCTTTGCCTCTCGTAATCCCTCTCCCACAGGTGTGCCCCAGCGAGGGAGTGACGACCGGATTAGGACCGGCGAATCCCACCGCAGTTTGGGGACGACCCGTCGACCATTGTCTGGATCAAGCCCTCCAGTCTTTGAACAGACGAGACCATACTAGCCTGGTTGTCTTGCATGACTCGTTGTTGTTCTAATAAAATTTCTATGGTCGTTCTCTGTCTCTCCATTTCTCTGCTTTGCAACTCTGCTATTTGTTCGATATCGCGGGGACCACGTGACGCCCGTGTTCATGGCGAAATCGTACTGTGAGGGTGGTTAGTGATTGGTGCCACTCGCAGAACCCCGGGAATCTATAAGTTAGGCTGTACTGCCCTACAGCCTAACCACTAGCTCTGAAGATCAGAGAAATAGGAAACAATAACAAAAAGGAGAAAACAGAAATAATCACCTTAACGGTGACCAAGTGCCACAAAGACACAAACGAACAAAATAAGCCAAAGACAACCGAGTTGTCGAACAAAATAATAAACGGCTAGAAGAGCCAAATAAAGAACGAAAATGAAAACCCAAAACACAGTCTTGTTTGACTGCTAGAAAGAAACCAAACTGAATGCCTACAGGTAGATAGGTTCCTAAATAAGGTTTCATAAAATAAGTCCTACATTTGCTAAAGGGATACTTGGAAGGAGATAAATTCTTTATCTAAATAAGTATCTAAAGAATCACGTCTTTAAAAGACACGTTCAACCGTATCGGCTAAATCGTAAAAATGGCTTACAATTTCGCATTTGAAGATCCTTCCCCTTTTTCTCTCACTACTACCTCTCCTTGTTCTTCAGTTTTTCCCTCTCTCACACAGATTGAGAGCTGGACACAGAGGAAGTCTCACCTACCGGTTGATGTCGGATCGCTGATGTGCTGTGGGATGCTGAATGACGGCTCCTTAGAAGAAGGAAAATATTGACACTGAAAACTCAATACCAGTCCAGTGGGGCATTCAATCCCAAAAACATTTGTGTGGAGAAAGATTTGTTTCTGCAAAACAACAAGCAAGTGAAAAACTAAAAAGTGTGTGTGTACGTGTGTGTGTGTTTGTGTGTGTGTGCATACTTGTGAGTGTGAAATTTGCTATATTTGACAGACACGCCATATAGTTCACATTTAGATATTTATTGTATTGCTTCATTTAAAATGTTTAATGTTTAAAATTTTAAATTTTTTAACATTGTGTTCGATACAGAATAAAAATGTATTATTGTTGCATGTTTCCATGGAAATCCTGTGACACAATGGCCTGGATTTAATCAACATTTGAACTTAAGACACAACTACATGTAGGTTTTAATTTTTCAGTTACAATACAGTTTGGTGTGTTTGTGTGTTATACAGGCACCTGAGCACTGCGCAGCTGGAGTGATGTCACAGGTGGCTGAGGACTGCGCAGCTGGAGTGATGTCACAGGTGGCTGAGGACTGCGCACTGCACAGGTGGCTGAGGACTGCTGGAGTGATGTCACAGGTGGCTGAGGACTGCGCAGCTGAGGACTGCGCAGCTGAGTGATGTCACAGGTGGCTGAGGACTGCGCAGCTGGAGTGATGTCACAGGTGGCTGAGCTGCAGCTGATGTCACAGGTGGCTGAGGACTGCGCAGCTGGAGTGATGTCACAGGTGGCTAAGAATTGGGCAGCCTAAGCACAAGAACCAAATCCTTAACGCAACCTGCTTAAAATACTATTTCCTTCATATCAATAAACGCTCTGCCTTAAATACACCCTAGCTGTATGAGTATTTCTTACTACTGAATATGTATTTACTTGGGAAAATGATTGTGTTTTATTCTATTTAAGGTCCCATCCACTCTTATACCTACTACACACACAAACACACACACACACACACACACACACACACACACACAACACACACACACACACACACACACACACACACACTGTAACTATGTTTCTCTCCCTCTTGTAAAGAGGAGTGTTTTAAACGCTGGTAGACCTGAGAAATGTTGCTCTACCTGTTCCTTTTCTCAATCGATTAAAGACAATTCTCAGTATTTACTTCTCAAAACACTACGTGCAAACTTCAGAACACAATGCATTTCCCTCAAACACTATATCATTTATTATTGCTTTCCCACAAAATGTTAATGTCAAACACTTTTTTTCAAAACAGTAAACAAATCTCTACAAGTGACACCAAAATCAATGAAATAGCACTGTTAAACAAAATGGATTGTACTGTTGTATTGAATGTGATTTCTCCCAAATTAATTTATCCATAATCTCCTTGTAAAAGCAGTGAGTTTGGTGTTGTTGAAAAATTTACAATATTTTTGGCCGAATGGCATATTCTCTAACAGTGTACCAAATTTTTACTGTAACAGCTAAAATTCCATCTTCGCCAATATGCTGTTCAACCAACAATAATTGTAATTCATTAAAAATCTAATGAATGTGTCCAGAGTTGGTAATATTAATAAAGTCTGGCACATGCTGGAGAATCATCAGTCTAAAAAGGCTTTCACAGTGTCCACAGTAATATATTCAAATTTTTAAGTTAATCCAAAATTATACAGAAATTATTTTATTTAACTTTGTTTTCTAACATAAAATCGTAAAAATATGAACATTCATAAGTATATTTCTCCACATGTCGCACAATAACATATAAAATATCAATTGATGGGGATTTTTTTTTCCCAAATCCAATCGCACAAGTTTTTGTTTTTAACTGTATTATTAAATACAGCTTCATTAAAACTGGCAGGCTTTAAAATAGATATTTTTCAAGGACAGGTATGTATATATATATTTATACAAAGATTAAAATTTTTCTATTTAATAAAGTAGTACTACATATTAATCTAGTGTTTATAAATTGAGTGGAATTATAATGATCAATTGACCCTTCGCTAAACCACGCCCAAAAACGCAAACTGGCCAATCACAGCGCCGTGTTTTACATACTCCGACAGATGATCCGACAGTTTTTTTCTGCCTTCCATTGACTTTCACGCAAAAATTTAGAAATTTTCTTCATTTTTGAGCTGGTTTTGCGGATTTTTAGCAAATTATGGTTAAACGTTGTGCCTGGGGCACGTGTAACAGTGACACTCGTTACCCAGAGAGGTTTGAAGGAGATATATGTTTTTTTCCCTTTATAAAACCTAAATCAAATCCTGAAAAGTGTTAGCCAGCTAAGCTAACGTGGCTACGGTCTGGATTTACAGCTCTGGGTTGCAACGTTGGTAAAGTTAGACTAAATGTTAGCTTTGTTATTCGTGATCCAGACAGCTTGCTAACGTTAAGATGTTACAGTCAAGCTCTAGAAAACCAAGTGGGTAACGTTACATTTATGTCAAAATGTAATACTATTTTTTCATCACTATTTCAGCACTTTGTCAATGGGAAGCCCAGTCCCGAGTACCCAAATCTTGTGGAGGACTGGGCTGACACACTGCTGATATTTTTGCTTTACAGAGGTCCAGGGTATGGAGCTACCTGTGGAGCTAACCAGAGTAATGTCGTTTATAGGCGACTAATGTTACGTGAGTTAGCTAATGCTAGCTAACTTACTACTGAATGTAACGTTATATAGGCCTACTGCTTTTGCTTTTTAATGATTGTAATAGTGAATAGAGACCTTTTACAGGAACAGTGTTGCTCCTTAATGTCGTTGTCCTCTGTCTCAATCACCCGGTGATGCTGGTTCACTTTTACTGATCTGTATTGCAATTTTTTTACGTCATTTTGTTGCTGAGTCAGTTGAATTTGAATATAACCTTCAAATGCATTTGAAAAAATCGCTTTTTCTAATCTATTGGTTTAACAACTCTCCAAGATTGAAAAAAAAAACAATATTGGTTTAACAACTGGTTGCAAAGGGATCTCTATTTGGCAGAGTTCTGCTATGCAAAGTGGAAGGGTTATCACGTTTTGTGTGGCCATCTTTAGTTGTGAGTGATGCAACTTGTAAGTAGGTAAACAAGATATTCTTTGATTCTATTTTGAAAAACAAAGCTCAGAAATGGAAGAAATCTGTCCTTTCAAACAAAAAAACAGAGGGAGGGTCTTGAAGTTCTGGACTTAATAGATTTCATAAACACCTACAAAGTTAACTGCCTAACTAATCCAGTCTATCTGGAATTTCACATTTTTAACTAATTTGGTGGTCTGAATTTTCTATTACGTTGCAATTACGTGGTTCTGTGTGGCTCAGTAGGTAGAGCATGGCGTTGGCAATGATTAGATTGTGGGTACAATTCCCATTGGGACCACATATACTGAAAAAAAGTATGCATTCACTACTGCGACCAAAGTTGCTTTGGATAAAAGCGACTGCTAAATGGCATATATATTATATTATAATTACTTCCCTGAAAAGCTGCCCTTTAAATTATCAAAATTCCACAAACCTTGTTATCCTGGAAAATATGTTACAACCACAACGTTTCCCCATAAAATATACATGTACCTCTGGAATAACACTGATATAATGCTGGGAAGATTCTAACTGCATTTCATCGCCTCAGTACTTGTACTTTGTGCAATGACAATAAAGTTGAATCTAATCTAATCTAATAGTGACAAAAAAAGTATTATTTCTCCCTAAATGGTACCAAAGAAACATTAACCATTAATCTCTAATATTTGATGGGTCAGGCAATTTACTCACTTATGGTCTATTCATGTACTTGCACAACATTCCCATCCCTTAGCTTAGAGAATTTAACGCTGTTCTCAAGGCAATTCCAAATGGGTTATTACAACTAGGGCTGACCCCGTTTAGTCAATTAATCGATTGTTTGGTCGATGGGCTGTTGGTCGACCGAGATTTGTTTTGGTTGAGCAAACACGTGAAAAAAATATATATAATAATTCTCCACGCAGACACCTAGATTCGTGCCACAGTTCGGCTGTTCGGCGCGCTTATCAGTAGAATAATACATTCTGGATGCTGCGGGTATGGCAGTGACAGCCCTTCACTCTTAACACAGCTAGGCCTATATATGTTCTCTCTAAATTATATTAGGCAGTTAAGGTAATAATGTTGTGAATAACTAATGAAAAAACTAATAAAAGTAACATTTTATAATAAATGTGTTTTGCCAATTGTATGGTTTATATATTTATAACTAACATAAGTAACACCCCCTTTCATGTAGCCTATATTGTATCCTTCTAGCCTATATTGTTTTAGGCATGCGAATGTGCATTTTAATTGTAGCCTAAGATTTGCCTACAGATTAGTGATATAAGCATTACTCATTTCGATATAACCTAAGAACAATGTCAAATAAAAAATCTGGAGTATGGCAGCATTTCCTTTTAGTTGCGGACAATCCAAAAAAGTGGAATGTAAACTTTGCAAGCAACGGTTCGCTTACCACAGTTCAACAACGAGCATGACCTACCACTTGAAGATGGTAAGTTAGCCTACTTTATATTCTTTCCGTTTCTTTTTTTTTTTTTTTTGAAGATTTTAAATCCCAATGAGACCAACCTGGTTAATTAAATAAAACATAGCCTATTTTATTTGTGGTCAAATAAAAGCATCAGCCTATTATGTGGCCATACCGCAACTTCACAAGCGCAACGGCTAGAATCTGCAAGCATGAACTGAGTTTTTCTTTTCTTTCAGGTAATCTTGAATTCGGCTCCATAAAGTGATTAGCCCATTGTTACTCATTTGTGTTATTCATTTAATAAAGTTATAAAACATGAGACAAGCGCAGTGTGCATATTGTTGTATTTATTAACCCCCACAGGTCTGTGCTTAATTCAGAAAAGCTTTGTCATTTTGGTGTCGTCTGATATTTATCTAAATTTCATCAACTCAACACACACTTACTCCAAAATGTTTGATATTTTTATTTGAAGGACAATCACAGCTACCTTTATATGCCATCAATAGTTTGGTCAGTATCATATGCAGCTTGTAAATAGATCTACAAACACACAAGTTATAAAAGACAAGGTTTACTTTTTGTCTAATTAACCTAACTTAAAAAATCTAATATTTGCCAGTGCTCAAATCAGAAAGTCGCGATTCTAAGGTTTCTGTCAATGTTTTTGCTGCGTGTGTATGATAAAATCTCACGAAGTTAGAAATAAAAATATACTTTCATTGCTGCTCGGATTGGCGGCGATCCAGCCAACCCTAAAAGGGGTGTCATATAGAATTTTTTTTAATCACTGCCCGTCGTAACCTTCGCTCCCTCTCACCCTCTTCCCTCCCCCCCTTAAAGCATTCTCTAGACTCCCAACACTGACACTGCTTCCTCCATCCTAATCTCATCTCTGTCCTCAGCACTTGACTCTCTCTGACCTCTTCTCCCTAGACCTGAACGCTCATCTCCTCCTAGTCCCTGGATGTCCGACACCCTTCGCACCTCCCGGGCCAGCCTCTGTGCTGCTGAGAGGAAGTGGACGAAATCCAGGGACCCATCCGACCTTTCATCCAATCAGTCTCTCCTGTCTGTTTTCTTCTGCCGTCACTGCCGCTAAGGCAAACTTCTATCAAACTAAAATTCAGAACTCAATCTCGAAACCTCGTCAACTGTTCTCTATTTTCTCCTCTCTCCTCAGCACGCCTCCTCCCCCACCTCAGTCCGCCTTCACTGCTGATGACTTTGCTGTTTTCTTCGAGGAGAAAATCGCAGACATCCGCTGCTCCTTTGTGCCCTCCCCTCCGTCTGTGCCCTCCACTCCCTCTGTGCCCTCCACTCCCTCTGTGCCCTCCACTCCCTCTGTGCCCTCCCCCTGCTTCCCCTCTTTCTCTCCCCTCACAGACTCGGATATTTCCCACCTCCTCCTCTCCCACCGCCCTACCACTTGTGCCCTTGACCATATCCCTTCATCCCTCCTCCAGGCTATCACACCTGACATCCTCCCATTTGTCACCTCCCTTGTGAACTCCTCCCTGTCTTCTGGTTGTTTCCCCTCACCCTTCAAAAGGGCCCACATCACCCCTCTGCTGAAAAAACCCACTCTAGACCCCTCAGTCATCCAGAATTATCGCCCAGCATCTCCCCTCCCCTTCCTGTCTAAAACCCTCAAAAGAGCTGTATCTAACCAACTCTGTGCTTTCTTCACAGGAAATAACCTGCTGGACCTCCACCAGTCTGGCTTCAGACCTGGCCACTCGACAGAAACCGCTCTCCTCTCGGTCAATGAAGCACTTCACACCGCACGAGCCGCCTCCCTCTCCTCCATCCTGATCCTGCTTGATCTCTCAGCTGCCTTTGACACTGTGGAGCACTCCATCCTCCTGTCCTCCCTGGCAGCAACAGGGATCTGCTGTACAGCCCTCGCCTGGATCGAATCCTACCTCTCCGGGCACTCCTTCCAGGTCGCCTGGGCTGGTAAAGTATCACCGCCTAGCTCCCTCCCCACCGGGGTTCCACAGGGCTCAGTCCTCGGTCCCCTTCTCTTCTCCCTGTACACCCGCTCCCTTGGCTCTGTAATCTCTGCCCACGGCTTATCTTACCATTGTTATGCTGATGACACTCAACTGTTTCTCTCCTTCTCCCCATCAGACACTCAGATCTCTACCCGCATCTCTGCTTGCCTGAAGGACATTCAGAGCTGGATGGACAGTCACCACCTAAAGCTCAACCCAGGTAAAACAGAACTAATCTTCATTCCTGCTCTAAACTCTCCCCACCTTGATTTCTCAATTTCTCTAGCTGACACCTTGGTGACATCATCACCCTGCTGTCCCTATCAAAGAACATCGCAGTGGTAAGCCGGGCTTGCAGATTCGTCCTGTATAACATCAGGAGAATCCGTCCCTTCCTTAACACGTACTCTACCCAGCTCCTGGTCCAAGCAATGGTACTGTCCCGCTTGGACTACTGCAACTCGCTCCTGGCTGGCCTTCCCGCATCTGCCATCAGACCCCTGCAACTCATCCAGAATGCTGCAGCCCGTCTGGTCTACAACCTTCCTAGACACTCCCATGTCACCCCCCTGCTCACTACCCTCCACTGGCTGCCTGTTACAGCTCGCATCAAATTCAAGACATTGGTCCTAGCATACCAGGCAGTCAAGGGATCAGCCCCAACATACCTCCTCAAGAACTTCAAACCCTACACACCTGCCAGACCACTCCTTTCTGCTCCCTCAGGACGCTTGGCACCTCCCCCCCTCCGCACCTGTGCTTCCCGGTCACGTCTCCTGTCGGTTCTGGCTCCACAAAGGTGGAATGACCTTCCGTGGAAGTCAGAACAGCTAAGACCCTGGCCACCTTCAAGCGACGACTGAAGACTCACCTCTTCAGGGTGCACCTCTCCCTGTAGTCCGGTTTTGTAAACTTAGGGACGTAGCTGTTCAGTATTGCACTCATGTTTACTTATTTATGTATTGGATTAGGTTTAGGAATTATTTCGCAGATATTTTCCACTCTGTTTGTTTTATTGCTGCCTTTGAATTGTGGTTACAGATTTACCTACAGGGTCCTAGTTTAACTATGTGGTCGCTCCTAGCACCTAGGAACTGTACTTCCCGCTAGGGTGGCTTTCAGCTAAACTGTTCTTGACTACGGTTAACACTTTGTTGTACGTCGCTCTGGATAAGAGCGTCTGCCAAATATATATATGCCATTTAGCAGACGCTTTTATCCAAAGCGACTTACAGTAGTGAATGTATACTTTCAGTATATATGATCCCAGTGGGAATTGAACCCACAACCTAAGCGTTGCCAACGCTGTGCTCTACCAACTGAGCCACACAGAACAATTAAATGCCTGTAATGATAGATCACTACAACAAATTGTTCATGAAAGATGCTCCTAACATATGATGTGAAATATAATACTTTTGAGTTTTTATCTCTATTTTCCTTTTATGTTATTTACATATTTTTTACATTATTATTAAGTTATGTTGTTTATTTTCTTATCTTTAACCAATGCTGTGGCTAAAATGTATTCCTGATTTTTGTAATGCATAACTTAATAAACAAAATAATACTTTTGATAAAAAAATTGTTACCTTGGCTGGGAGCCTCCTCGGTCTTTACCTCAGCAGGTTAATCATATCTCTTGTTGTGTGAAGGGGCTATGGTTTGAATCCCGCAGCAGACCTGTCCCTGTTAGATGAGAGATGAGCAAAAGTATTAGGAAAGTAATTTGCATGCTAGCTCCACACTATAGCTAGCTCAGCAAGTAACAAAACCATTGTAGAATGCATATGCAGTAATTTTGGCACTAAACACATCCAGTCTTTATAAGCCCTAACATTTAAAAAATATGTCCTGTTTGTATTAAGCTGGAATGCTAGAGGAAGATCCACAGGGGGACACACAGACACTAATTAACTCGGTGTGACGCTGCAGTTCTGAACAGCCAGGCTAACAAAAGGCTTTTCGCGCCACAACTTCAAAAGAACATCTGTTCTGAACATGTCCTGATCAGTCCATAAAACAACCAAATCAAACTTGCATCTCAGTCAGTAAAGTTAACTAGATAGCTGCAGCAAGCTATATAGTCATTTCCCTGTGTTACAGGTATGGTGCGCAGCTGCCAACAATGATGTCTATTGCTGTATTACTGCACTGATCTCTTGCGTCAACAATGATTGTTCTTACCATGTATTAATGCACATCTTGTAAGTTGCTCAATGCGCAGCGAACATCCTGTCGGCTTCCCTCCCCCCTCCCTGGGGCAGACAGCCAATTGCCACCCCCTAGTGACATTCCCGGCCAGAGCCGACTCTGGCACGACAGGGAATTGAACCCCGGTCGCCGTGGCCAGCGTCGGACATTGTAACCACTGGACCACGCGGGAGGCCCTCATTTTAATACAGAGAATCTCTGTACTGAGAAAATAGCTACTTTAGATACGTCAAAAAAAATGTGTTGAACTCGTGATGCACACATGCATGCAACTCCTTTACCCCAGGAAAAAAATAACTTACTTTTTGATCAATTGCTCCAAAAGATCGACTTCATTCAGATGCTTGGTGCTGTCCGTCCCACCGAGACAACTGTACAGAAAGTTTATCATTCAAATCATAACAGAATTCAATAGGGTTCAATTCCACCGGCCGCACCAGAGTCAGGTCTGGATGGGAGCGCCACTAGGGGGCGACAATTAGCTGTCCGCCCCAGGGAGGGGGGAGGGAAGCCGATACAAGCTCGCTGCGTATAGGAGTGGCTCTGTGTGTACCAGAGTTACCGTCGATGACTTGGCGAGTGCCGGCTCGGAGGAGGCGGTACATCACCTTTGTCACTGCTGGTCACAGGGCTACGGCAGTGAACTCACAATACAAGGGGGGGATTGATATGAAACAGATTGGCCTTGAAACCTGAGACAAGAGAAGAGACGATCTGATGATTGAATTACAGCCGCCTGAACTTTTACACCCATCCGATGCCCCACAATGCACCACAGCGCCAGTCCGGCTCAGACTGATTGGCTGACCGCCCCAGAGGGAGAAAATAATGCTGCCTATCAGGGACGCGGTTCGAAACCAGTCTCTACCAGACCGGCCCTGGTCATAATAGGCTTATTTCAAGAAGCACGAAAGGTGTCCCTCTACGGCCAAATGCCGAGATTAACAAAAGACAAGACGAAGGTCGGTATTTTTTATTTTTTTTGCCTCCCAATTTAGTAGCCAATTACACCCTCTATTCATTTTGACTTGCCCTCTCCCACACGAGTCCGCCCCTCGTCTCTACGAGGCAAGCTAATTCTCTGAGGGCAGCGAACTCCACAAACGGAATTCGCCCCGCCCACGTTCTGGAGACTCCCTTACGTGCTTCACGGCGGACCCAAGCCGGGCGGACCCGAGCCGCCCACCCCCCCCCCCCCTGGGGCGGACAGTCAAATGCCACCTCCGATCAGGGCTGATGACCAGGGTCGGTCTGGTAGAGACGCAGGTTCCGAACCCGTCCCCTGATAGGCAGCACACATATCAGGACCAGCCATAATACGGGTGTGTTAGACAGCTCATCCGCCGCCCTAGAAATAACATTTTAAGAACACACTACCAATTAAAAACCCAGCAGCAGAGTGACGACACATGAGAGGCTGAGTGACAGAAACAAAACAGGCTCACAGTTTACACCCTGGGTATGGAGCACCTATGAGCACTCAGGAGACAGTGTAGTGTAATGGTTAGGGAGCTGGACTTGTAACTCAGAGGTTGCTGGTTCAATTCCCAGGTGGGGGGCACTGCCGTTGTACCCTTGAGCTAAAGGTACTTAACCTGAATTGCTTCAGTAAAATATCCATCCAGCTGTATAAATGGATTGTATGTAAAAAAATGTAAAGTCACTGTGGATAAGTGTGTCTGCTAAATGCCTGAATTTATTTTTAAATAAATAAATAAGTGGCACACACTGGCACATGCACATCACTCACCTGAAGTCAAACTTAGATTTTCCGTAATTTACAAGAACATCTTTGCGGTCTTCTACGCAGAACTCAATGAAGAGTTGAGTAGTCCCGACGATCATATCACTTCACACTTGCAGGCTGCCTGGAAAAGGCAGGGGAAAAGAACGCACACTTACACAAGGCCATTACATTACATTACATTACATTACATTACAGGCATTTAGCAGACGCTCTTATCCAGAGCGACTTACACAGTTTACATTTCTTTACATAATATCCAGCTGTATAAATGGATTGTATGTAAAGAAATGTAAACTGTGTAAGTTGCTCTGGATAGGAGCGTCCGCTAAATGCCTAAAATGTAAAATGTACATTTTACATTTTATGTAATTTTGAAGCTCTGCCAAATTAATTTCCTACTCGTGGGATATTAAGAGTTTACTTGACTTATACCCTGGCTACTTCCCAACGGATATTGACGTTCAATCACTGAATTACATTTAGAAATATGTTTACATTTCCACAGCTGACAGATGTATGTATGTATAAGTATGCTAGCTAGCTAACTCTAACGTTGCACTGAAAAGTGCAGGTGAATGGCAAATTACCTGGACAGGAGGTCCGCTCTCAACATTTAATGTAGACCTTTACAACCAGGGTTCCACTCAAATCAAATTCCCATTTTCCATGACAAATGTAAGGTTTTCAATTACTTTTTTGAAAAAAATTGAATTTACTTTCATAACTTTTTTCAAGCACGTTTTGTTGCCAGTGCAAATACACATCTCACTGTGTGTGTGTGTGTGTGTGTGTGTGTGTGTGTGTGTGAGAGAACAGACATTAACCCTCTGAGGTCCGTGCTAAGCTTAGAGGAGGTTTTTGATTTTGACATGGTCTGATATTTATCTCAATTTCATCAACTTAACACACACTTACTCCAAAGTGTTTGATATTTTTATTTGAAGGACAATCACAGCTACATTGATATGCCATCAATAGTTTGGTCAGTATCATATGCAGCTTGTAAATAGATCTACAAACACACAAGTTATAAAGAGTAAATTTTTCTGCCGTCACAAAAGTTGTGAAAGCACACACTAAACTATAGTGACGAATTGTTTTGCCAATATGCGTTTGTTCATCAAGGTCTTGTTTATGTAAGGGTGTGAAAATAGTTTAGCACATCTGAGATCTAAATAGCTAAAAACCTGTTTTTATCAGAACTGGTCACATTTATTTTAGGCTGTGGGAGGGCTATATGCTAATTTCAAGAATATTCATGATCCACACCTGAGGCTTGTCCACACCTGTAAAATCTGTCTCTCTCTCAAAGGCCGTCAGACAAAGAGAAAAGCCATCAGAGTAAGCAATAGTCAGTGAGCCATGCAGAAAGTTTTTTTTTCATTTGGGAAGATTCATTGAAAACAAACTATATACAAAACATTCCAAATTAAAACATGGTGAGACAATCTGTTCTTTCACAGTCTTTGGTGCCACTTCTCAAAACAGTTTCTGGTCAACTGTAGACACAAGGGAACGTCACAAACCGCTGTTTCCCCGACATCTTGCAGAGTACCGGTACACATTTCTTGCAACCAACAGAAGCCAATTTGCCAACATCCAGAGTGTTTGGCAGTGGACACAGGCACATGATCAAAAGTAGGCTGTTTTCTGGGTTTAAGATATTTATCGTTAAACGCCTGTTGGAAAACGAACAGCAAAATCCGTGTCTCCACGCGAAGACACGGAAAGACAAACAAAACAAAACCAACGAACAGGAACAAACAAATCAAAGTAAACAGGTAAATCCACGTATCCAAAAACGTGGTATAAACTAAACGCTGAGAATCTAAACAACAACAAGCACACGAACAAACAAGTTCTCGAGAGGCAAGAAACATTAATGTTTACGCTGCGATTTCACACATGGCCCCACGCCCCTCCCCGAGACTAGCACCTAGTTACCATGTCAATAGAAGGGGGACGGTACTAACAGGTAAAAAACAGAGTAAAAGGCAAGGTTTACTTTTGGTCTAATTAACCGAATTAAAAAAATCTCATATTATTTGCCAGTGCTCAAATCTGAAAGTCACGATTCTAAGGTTTCTGTCAATGTTTTTGCAGCGTGTGTATGATAAAATCTTGCGACGTTAGAAATAGTAATATACTTTTATTGCTGCTGGGAGCGTCGGCACTCAGGGGGGGTTAACAGACATTTCACGGTAACGTTATCGGAAAAGAAACAAAATGTACATATAGAGTTACATGGAATCAGACATTTCTGTCAGAATAATTTCCAATTAGCCATCTGCATTCAATATCTGTCCAACCAAAACAATATTGTTTTCAAACCATCTACTAAAGAAAAGTGATTTATTAATCTGTATATCCTTGTTATTCCATATAAAGTATTTGAGAAAAAAAAAAAAATATGTTTGTATGCCAGTCCAAGCCAGAAGAGCCTGTCTATGAAAGTTAGCCAATTTAACAGGTATCTTGTCTACATCATAATTACATTTTAACAGAAGTTCAAGGCCGCCCACTGCGGTTCTGTAAGTATTTAATATTCCAATTCACCTTAAACGTGCTATTTAATGTCCCAAAATCCAAAACCTCAAGACTTCCATTATCTCTAGTATTGCAAAGAATATATATTTTTAAACAGTAAGGTTTATTTCTCCAAATAAAATTAAAAAGTAATTTATTAATCCTTAGAGAATTTGAGCCATATCAAGTGATAAGGATACATAAACTGACCTTGATAGCCCTTCAGCTTTAGATAATAGTCCTCCCAAATAATGATAGATCTCTTTAAAGCAATACACATTATGTCACATTATTTGTGTACTTGCCAAGTTGCATACTTGAGTTTGGAATGCACTTGATCACATGACCGTTTACTTCCGTACTTGATATACGCACTCGATATGAAAGTATGCAATTTGGGACACAGTAATATTAAAACGGTCACATCCGGTCTTTATAAGCCCTAACATTAAAATATTCACATCCGGTCTTTATAAGCCCTAACATTAAAACATTCACATCCGGTCTTTTCGAGATGGTTAAGCGATTCGGAGGCGTGAAATGTCTTTCTCCAACACGCTCTTCTTCCTCAGAAATACAGCACGTGGCGATAGCCAGCTAGCTAACATAACGGTAGCAGTATTACGATGCCTATAAAGTCACTATTACCAAATAGATTTTAATATAAATGATAACATTACATGCTAATGAGAACAGACAACATTATGCATCATAACTTTCAACCCGAAACACATTATTTCTCATAAAATGTCAAAATAAGGGGACTGCCCGGTTTACACGAAACATACCTCCAGAATCGGAAAAGTATACTTTGGCTGGAACACGCAATTCACGTAACGTATAAATTCGAAATGTTGTAGCAAAGAATTGTGTAGGATAGACTAATCGGAGGCGTGAAATGTCTTTCTCCAACACGCACTTCTTCCTCAGAAACCCACGCACACAGGAAGCAGCATTCTCCTACACACTGTAACCTCGCGGTTAGTTTTATTCGCTGGATAAAACACTTTGTAATCCCCGGAAGGTGGATAAAGCGATGTCCACAACTGCTAATCGTAAAATGACTTTAACGGTCTCCTGTTCCAGTCAAACAAACTTCTGTAACAAGTTACTTTCTGATAATACAATTATAAAGTCGACGGTGAGTTCTGCCTTTCAGAAATCGTGGTACTAAGTCGCTGGCTACACGTATTCAATGTATATATTCACTCCGGCGATGACTTTAGTAACGAAATAAACCGAATAAAACAAATCTGCGAGAGCGCGCGCTGTAAACTAGGGATGGGCGAATCGATACGGAAGTACAGATACTTCCTCCTTCTTTAGTTTCCTTTTTAATGGCAGAATTCAACGCTTGTCGGCGTATTACACGCACACAGGAAGAAGCATTCTCCTACACACTAACTTCGCGGTTAGTTTTATTCGCTGGATAAGACACTTTGTAATCCCCGGAAGGTGGATAAAGCGATGTCCACAACTGCTAATCGTAAGATTACTTTAACTGTCTCCTGTCACAGTCAAACAAACGTCTGTAACAAGTTACTTTCTGATAATACAATTATAAAGTCGCTCGTTATACATTCACTCCGACGATTACTTTATTTACCACAAAATAAACAGAATCAACACAAACCTGCACTCTGCGAGAGCGCGCGCTGTAAACTCGGCTGCTCCGAAACTTCTCCGGGAGAACAAACCCTACTCTCGGCTCGTGTGTCAATGAGCAAATAACGAATGCTGATTGGCTACAACACACACGTGTCACTAACGAGTTTAAACTAACAGTGTATGGCACGCGCAGGGGATAAGATAAGATAAGATAAGATCAACTTTATTTATCCCCATTGGGGAAATTCTGTGTCACACACAAAGCTCTAGTATACACATAGACAATACAGACTTCGGCTCAGAAACCCACGCGCACAGCAAGCAACGTTTGCTTCATATTTGATGTTGATGATAAGCATTTACATTTACATTTTTAGGCATTTAGCAGACGCTCTTATCCAGAGCGATTTACACATTTTTTCTTTACATACAATCCATTTATACAGCTGGATATTTTACTGAAGCAATTCGAGTTAAGTACCTTGCTCAGGGGTACAATGACAGTGCCCCGACCTGGGAATCGAACCAGCAACCTCTGAGTTACAAGCCCAGTTCCCTAACCGTTACACTACACTGCCGCATCTATACATTGTATAGTAAATATGACAGTGGGTCAAAGGCTGCGGTTCTTTCTCTGGATGCTGAAAAGGCTTTTGACCAGGTGGAGTGGGAGGTATGTATTGGCAGTATTGGAGAAGTTTGACCTAGTGGACTCTTTTGTTTCATGGATTAAAATGTTATATGCTTGGGACTTCCGGCAGTGCAATGTTCATGTGAGGTCGCAGATTCTTGAGCTCCGTTAGTTTACCGTCTTACCAAACATAATTTTTATAAAAAATCGGCAAATAATTGTCCAACAACATTGTAAACATGAGCTCTGTTGCTAGAAGCACCAGAAGTGTAGTTAGAGATGCCCGACATAGCTAACGCTAGCATTAGCACTACCAAAGGTGGGGGCACTGTTAAGAAAAACATGGAGGAAATTCTGCAATCTATAGTGCAATCGAACCAAGAAATCCGGGAGGAAATTCAGCCAATGAGAAAAGATGTAAAAGAATTCAAAGGTCAAAACAAGGAGTCGTTTACAAGACTGCAAACATCGGTCGGAGGTCTGAGTGCTCAGCTAGCAAAGCTCGAGAAGAGAGTTGTCGAGACGGAGGGTCGGATGGGTGCCATGGAGGGGGGACCCACGGCAGAGCCATCGGCTTTCTACTACATCGAGAAGAGGAGCTCATGGAAATGTGTGAGGACCTCCAGAACCGAGCGAGATGACAAAATCTGAGGCTGTGTCAGATCCCCGAAGGGAGGGAGGGACAGGACACAGTGGGCTTCATTAAGAAGTTATTGCCAGGGGTGCTGCCAACACTACCACTGAAGGAAGAAGACATCAGAATTGATCCTGCCCATAGAGCACTCACTCCAAAACCGAAAGAAAATGACCCCCCTCACTCCATCGTAGTTAAATTAGCTGACTACACGGTGAAGGAACAGATTTTAAGACAGGCTTGGACACAGGGCCAAATGAAGATGGAGGACAGGCAAATTTACTTTGATAATGATTATTCTCCCGAACTGCAGAGGAAATGCACTCAGGTTAGACACGTCGTTAAACAACTGAAGCAGAAGAATATCAAAGCGAAGTGTCTATACCCTGCTCGGCTGAGGATGATGGTGGGCCCAGAGGAAAGAACCTTCCAGACGCTGATGGATGCCGTCCCGGTACTTCAGAAACTGAACATCCAGATCCGAGTCGATGACCGGGATAAAATGGAGAGAGAGCTGACCAGATACAGGTGGGAGAGACGGGATGGCGGCCGTCGCGAAGGAACGTGAACTTGCTTTCGGAAGAAGATTGCAGGTTTTTCTCCCATGGAAGTGGCTGAATATGAGCGTGGCTGAATGGACACATTGAAGTAAGGTTGCCTGCTACATAAATGACATTGATATGGACATTGAAAGTACATTAGTTAAATTTGCAGATGATACAAAACTGGGAGGCTTAGCAAATAGTCAGGAATCTACTAAAGTAATCCAAGACGATCTGAATAGAATCCAGAAATGGGCAGAAACCTGGCAAATGAAATTTAATATAACTAAATGTAAAGTTCTACATGTGGGGAATAAAAACATAGGACAGGATTATTTTATGGGAGGTAGAAAACTAGAATGTGCACATGTAGAAAAAGACCTAGGAGTCCTAGTTGATCAAAGCTTGTCAGGGACTGGTCAATGTGCGGTAGCAGTTAAAAAAGCCAACAGGATGCTGGGATACATAGCCAAGAGTATAGAGTACAAATCGAAGGAGATCATACGCACCCTATACAATGCCCTTGTTAGGCCACACTTGGAATATTGTGTGCAGTTCTGGGGACCGCATTACAAAAAAGATATAGATGCGCTGGAAAAGGTCCAAAGACGGGCAACCAGACTGATTCCAGGCATAAAAGACAAGTGTTATGAGGAAAGGCTAGAGATGCTTGGACTATTCAAGCTTAGTAAAAGGAGACTTAGGGGAGATTTGATTGAGGCTTTTAAATTTATTAAAGGAATTAACAAAGTGAATTTTAGGAAATTATTCAAGTTGAGTTCGGTTAGCAGAACGAGGGGGCATAAATGGAAACTGACAAAGGGTAAATTTCACACGGACACTAGGAAATATTTTTTCACACAGAGAGTGATCAATGCGTGGAATAGCTTGCCTGGACATGTAGTAGAGGCTGAGACACTAGGGGTATTCAAGGCTAGGCTCGATCCAGTGTTAGACACTCTAGCCTTTGGATAAACTAAGCATGTGAGCAGATTAGTGGTAGGAACGGACGAGCAGTGTTGGGCTGAATGGCCTGTTCTCGTCTCCCCCTTATGTTATGTTATGTTATGTTATGCTATAGTAGTTAGAAGCTAGACAGAATAATGAATAATGTTTTCTATATGGGCTAACTGGTTTCACACTGCAAGTTTATATTACATCAGTGTTCTGTTAATGTTTGAATTATGCCGAGCCCAGAATTTAACGGTAGCATAATATTTAGCTGTTTTGGTTAGCGGTATATTAGGTTCACTGCTATAGCAGTTCTCTAGATGGGCTAATTGGTTTCACACCGTTAGTTTATATTACATTAGTGTTCTGTGAATGTTTTAATTGTGCCGAGTCCAGAATGTAACGGCAGCATAATATTGAGTTGTTTTGGTTAACGGTATATCAGCGGATGCGATTGATTTATCAAGATGAGTGCTTTACACTCAACCTTAGGCCCACGGCAGTTTACCCAATGGATTGGGCCTGCTGCATTCACATGCTGTGACTTTATCGCGGAGAGATTTCGCCACTCTTCACCCGGTTCCATACGGGGACTGGCCACTGCTTTGGTTTGTCTGACAGCAGAGGGGCCAGTTGAGGTTTTGGAAGCCATAAATATATGTTCGATTTATATTGTTTTCTTTAGAAATGTATGTATAGTTTTTGTTCTTTTTCATGTTTGTTCCTTGGCAGCTGATAGGACCTTTATAACATGTGACCTTGCATCTGACACTCACTCATTGATTAGAAGGTATTGCAATGATAGCAAGGACTAAAGGTACATGGATAGTTTAACTGTAGTTAG